>VZRS01005031.1:1335825-1539755 GCA_013398055.1 Ifrita kowaldi | reverse complement strand
TTTCTCTTTTTTTCTTTTTTCCTTTTTTTTTCCTTTTAGAATAAAAATCTTACAGCACAGTTTCCTTAGAACCTCCATGTCCATATGCATTATAGTGTACAGGTTAAGGAACATTATCTTAGAAAGGTTTTCTGAAGGTTTAAGTGTGTTAAACTGCATTGATTTAAAACCAGTCCAGCTGGTTAAATTATAACTTCATTTCTTTATTTCTTTTTATTAGGAGTAGATTTAAACATGCGGATTAGCCAAGAATAGGACCTGCACGGAATTTTAACAATAAAATAAAATAAAAGTGCTGAAAAACCTTGTTAAGGTAAGTATTAAGATTTACCACCTAGAACGATGCCTCCATCTTGCTTCTAACTGCAGTAGCTTTGACTTGGCTAATTATCTTAGTTCTAAACTCATATGTAATCATTAGTAAGATCATGAAGCCAGGCAATTCCTGCGTAAGTTCTTTAAGAAGGAAATTGTTAGTGATGGTTTTGACCTTTTTATAGCTGTTTGACAGTTCAAGTGTGCATAGGATGTAGCAGATTTTTAGGTTGTTTTCTTTCCTGCCCAAGAGAGTTGAACCTGCATCTCCTACCCCCCCTGAGAGGACCATTACAAACAACCTATATGCACCTCTCTTGTTGGAGCTGTTCACTTGCTAAAAATAGAACCAAGATTAATTGGGCCCGGGGGAAGCACTAGACTGTAGCTTGGCTTTTCATGGAGAGCTATAAAACTTAACTGTAAAAATCTCATTTGATTACCCGAAATTCTAGAGTCTCAATTATGTGTTTGCATTAAATTGTTATTAGGTAAAACACATAAAACTGGGAAGAGGACGAGAACCCTCAAAGGAGGGTCTCAAATTAGCTATGAACCTCAGCTCCCATGAGCATGCTCTGAGTCCCAGGAAACCCGTAATCCTGACTGTCCTGTAGCACAGTTTAAACAGGAGGAATGGAAAACAACCGCATCTCACACCACTTAATTCACTGGGATGAAGTGTCTCATGAGAAAGACAAACTTTCTTCTAAGCCATCTCAGATACAAAAGGGAAGATAAACACATTTTATACTTTCTGGGCAATTTTTATGTCAATTTGCTTCAAAATCAAAGTATTGGATTAGTCATTTTCTACTACTACTTTATCTTCGCTTTAAGTTGTTTTAGAATCTAATGGATATACTCCGAACAATATGATAATGTAAGTGATTTAAGGGTGTTTGACCTAACCTGCTTGGCGTTTTCTTGAAAGTCAAAGAAATCCCACTTCCCAGACTAAAGAGAAAAATTATTAACTTTCTTGTCATCAGTATTAAATAACATATTCTTCATCCCATATTTAGAAGACAGTTTTCCTAAGAAGCAATGTCTCTAACAGGTGCTGTATTACGACACAAAATGGCTTCTTGAGGACACCAGATACAGAACTCCTGATTCACAGAAATCTGTGCAAACGCTTTTATGGATTTAGAAATATCTTTTTTCACGAGCGTTTTCAAACAACGCTTCATTCAAATTCAGAACTTCATCTTATGTTTTTACATTTAGGTTGGACATACCTCAATCTACTCTGTGATAAGTAGATGAGAATATTTACTAACTTTGCAAAGCTGACATTTCAAAGCTCTAAATCTCATCTGAATGGCTTACTGGGAGACACAGAAAAAGATGCACTCTAGCATGTTCAGATTGTGATTTGTTTGCCATCATGCTCATAACAATGAAATTTGTCTTTTGCTTATAAATTTTGAAATAATCAGAAATAGAACTAAAATAATTCAAATAAATCTCAGTGCCTTAAAAATGGAGATGCATAATCTGCCTCCCCTCCAGGTTCTAACTGTGCTACATGATACAATTTGGAAAGAAAGATCTGATCACTGATTCTTGGCTTCTGTTCTCGCTATTGCTGGCTGCTGCAGAAAGAAGTGTTTTCAGCAGACAAAAATTGACAGAAATACATAAGCTCTGTTGGCAAGCAAGTTCACACTTGGCCTTTACCAGTTGGTGCATCAAGCTGATGGCTGGCCAAAAATGCATTACAACAAAATAAAAACGTACTGATCTTAAAAAGATGAAAAAAATCCATCACACATGCCCCCCCACCACACACTCCTATATACAGGAGAGACAGAGGTGCAAACTCAGGATTGGATGTCAGACAGAAAGGGAATAAAAGCAGTATGAAAATCAGTAATATCTTTCTCTCATCCTTGCACTCTCCATTGTTGCTTCCACTCCAGTCAGAAACAGCTTTCCTCGGTTATTACTGAGCTCACTTGCTCCTCTCAAAGGACCTTGTTTTCTACATGACCTCAGGCATTAAGATTTTTTTTTGTTTTTCCCTGGAATGCTATATGAAGCTACTGGGAGCTGCAGAAGATATATTAATCACAGCTGTTTCTTATAGCCTGTGGAATGAAAAACTTTTTTGTTTGTTTATGTGTTTGTTTGAGACAAACCATTCATTCAGAAGCTTTAGGGAAAAAAAAAAAAAAAGAAAGATTTGGCAGATCATGTTTGGCAGCAGCAGTATTATTACACAATTATTTCAGAAGTACTAATTATTTAATTATGTAGGAAAATGGTTTCTTGACTTCTCTTCCTAGCTCTTGCCAGAGATGCCCAAAATTTGGAATTCAGCAAAAAGCCTGATTTGTTTGCCTTCATGGTACCTAAATTTTTATTTAAATAATTTTATCTGAATTTTTAGGCTGTTTTAAAATTACAATAATTGATACCTTTTTGTTGAAAAAAAATGTTTGAGGTACTTAGATATATTTTTTAAAACTTTAAGGAAATCAGTATATATTCAACAGGTGTGAAGACAAAACTTCCAAAATCATTCAAATGCTGATCTCAAGCCATTCTAAATGTGCTTCAACTCACCTACTTCATGATCAGTTAATATACTATTATGTATTATCTATTAATACACTATTATGCAGGTCTGCTAAGCAGTGCTAATGGACCCCAAAGTCAATTAACAAGTAAAATAGGCAATAGAAAGTCTATAACAAATGCACTGGTTATTCAGCACTTGGGTTAACTTAGGAGGATGAATTTTCATTTATTATCAAAACAGCACTCCCAAATGTTCTGAAATGTTAAAAGATCTCAAAGGCTATGCTCTTAATATTTTGCTAGAAGAAGAGGATATTAAAGAACTGAAAAGGGTTCAAATCTAGTGAATCAGACTTTGCACAGATTAGGCTGCAGTTCTAGAAAAGATGAAGAGAATTAATCTGACTTTAGAAATTTATGCCTTGTCATATTCACTGTAAACATCTCACATAGAAAAGGACTAAGTTAAACATGGACTTCAATTATTGGTAACAGATGTTTGGCATGTGTAATAATTGGATTTTTTTGGCTTCACACTTTAAAAGACTGGGTTTAGCATCAAGAAAAATAGTAAAATGGTAATAAGAAATATGGCTAAAACATTTTAAAGAAGGAGGAAATGACTTTTTTTCTCATCTCACGTTATCGTACTTTAACTGAGATTCAGTAAAGATGTTGAAGTTAAATAGAAAACAGCATCCAACATGAAGTAACATCACAGTTTTATCAGAATCGGTAAAGTAAACATTTTTTGTATTTGGAGAGAAAATAGTTAATACTGAAATTAAGCCTCAAGATATAATTGCTTTCAAAATAATTTTTATTCATTGTTCTGAAAACACAGCAGGACTAGTCATCATGAAGTAGTTCATCCGTATATGCGGTGCCCGGTGCCAAATATTTGGCTAAGTCAATTATTTGTTGTCTTATACTATCTGAATGGTTTAAGAGGGAGTCAGCAGCCCTTTATTTCTGCACATTGTGTCTTTGTGAATTCTGCACTGCTGACAACAGGTGTTGAATATGCTATGACTATTGGAGACAGACATGCTTAAATCATCAACCATACCAGAGAAGGATGAGGTTTCTTCTAGAGAGGCACTGGAAAGGTTTTCAAAACACTGTTTTCCTCAGGTGAAAAACAAAAAAAATGTATTAGAACAATAATCAAGAAAATTAAAATCACTTATTAACTCAATAGGAAAATCAGCATCTCTAACACTGAAAAGCTACAATCCTCTGAGTTATCCACATGTACCTCCAAAACAGCTGATGAAGTTCATGATAGATTTAGTTTTTTCAGAAGAAAAAAATGCCCAAAACCTTTCACAGTATAAAAAGATATTAAATATATGAGAGTTAGTTGTATAAAGGACAACTGTTTGCTTTGTCTCCCTTTATAATTAATGATGTGAGATGGGTAGTTCCAGAGGATAGCTCATTCCAAGTATTTAAGATCATTAGAGGTCTCTCCACTGACCATGGAAGAGGTATAAAAATTTAGCTTCTTTTTGAACAATACACTTTTAAACCTGCAAATATTCAAGAGATGAATTATGCTCTGTAACACACATGAACAGGAAAGGTGAATTCCTACCCTGACATTTCAGAACTGGCTAGTACAATTTCATTTACAGAAAGTAACAAAATATAATCATATTATTGAATGTTATTAATTTTCCCCAAACCTATGATGGTTCAGAAGTAGTATAAAGATCATAGAAATTATGATCTGAGAAAGACAGCCACCAAATAGACACACAATAAGATGTTAATCTGATCTGTATAATTCTGTGAATAAGAACACTGGACCAGTAAGTTTTTGTGTCTTATATTGTCACAATGCTGCCCTCTTCCTCTGTCCACCTACCCTGTTTCGTGATGTTGTTTACTCATGCTATATAAGTCCTTTAAAAGTGCAAGAAATAGAAGAAATGAGGTATGAAACCACATCATACTGTAGCATTGTGAGAGGGTGATGTACCTTTGCCATATATGGATGCAATTAGAGAAATATTTTGGTTTACATAATCTGGTAATTAGTGTGTCCAAAGAAGAATTTACAAAGATAAGGTTTAGAGATGAATAACCGTACACCATATAACACTATAGAAGAGCACATTCAAGGTAAAGTAGATTTTGCTTTAAATAGTTGAAAGGTAAGATAAAAGCACCTTGGATCTCTTAGAAAAATTTCACCCTCAGAGAACATTAAAAAAACTGCAAATGAAACACTGCCTTGGGCACCATCATATTTAATTTTTATGAGGAAAGAATGTATTTCCACATCCCTGTTTTTAAGCCACACTGTGATTTCTTGGCATTTCTATTACATAGATGTTTGGAGAATTAGACTGAAAAACTGCTGTACAAGCAAAGACCAGTGTCTGTCAGATGCCTACAGTGCACCTCCTCATAACAACAGCAAACCTGTGCTGAGCTCTGGTGAGACACAAACTCTCCTGCTTCAGCGCTGAAAGACAGTTCCTAGCTCAAATACACACTCAGGATGGAAGGTTACCCCAGGTGCAGCTCTGCCAGTCAGTGGGCAAGAGAGTGGGAGGCCTAAACTTTACCAGAGGGAGATGAATTTGATAACCCACAGATTGATTGTAGCAATAACTCTATTGATCAACTCCTGTCCTTGAAACCTCTGAGTAGCTTGGGGAACATTAGTACTTGTGATTCAAGGAAAAATGAAAATACCCAAAAGGTCAAATAGAAATGGAGATTGCCTGTCAGTCAGTAATTTCCAGCAGCATGAGAGATGTGAAGGTGACATCAGGATGGGGACACTATAACGCTCAGAAGCTGTCCAGCCATTAGCATCTTTCATTACAGAAACTGCAGACATTTTTACCATTTCAGTTGTTTGAATGGAATAGATGCCAGTGAAAATATTCACCTAGCAAATCAATTGCTCAGTCCACAGCATATGAGAATCAAGCACATTAAGTAAATAGCTCCGAGTATTCAGACAAAATGTTTAAACTTAATTTAACGTACATTCTGTAAGAACCAGAAGAAAGAACTATGAAGAAAATAATGGTCCACTTATTCACCTAAAGATGATATAAGGCTTTGGTATGCCCAATTTTTTCTAGTCTATATTATTGGTAGATCTTGGGAAGATTTGCATTATTATAATGTTAAATCTTTAATAGCTATGGTTATCTGCAGGTTACTGAAAAAGTAGGAAAATGTAGAACTTTTTTTCTTCTTAAATAGCATGTCTTTATCAGAGTCACATGGTACATCAAATATGTCAGCTTCATTCATTGCAAGTAATTAAAGCAAACTTGAAATAGATTGCACCCAAGCACTTGCTTTGTGGATGCCAGGTCCTTATCACCAACCATTTTATTTTCATAAATATATTCCTTATTGGCCATGCCATCTGCTGACTAGATTTTTAAATATAGGGGGTGGGTTATTGTCAGAAATAGGTTAACAGACTCTCTGGCTTCTATCAGTGTTACACTGAAGCTCCAGGTATCAAGTTTGACTGAAGTCGAAAGAGGTTTCTGGGATGATGCCTAAGAAATATGGAATAAAACTTCTTGTTTATTGTGAGAATTAGCAAGGATCATGTTCTAAATTAGAGGATGTTGTCACTCAGAGCCTTTCTGCAGATTGTCTTGGAAAGCTAAACATAACAAAACAGACTAATAAATGAAAGTTATGACACATTCATATTTTAGGCCATGTAACAGAAATTTAAAAAAGTCATAAACACAAAGCCTCTCATGGTAAAATTTGCTGAGAGAAACAATGATTCTGGAAAGGACTCACAGATAATGATAAATGAATTCTCAGTGCTATGCTGTGCCCAAAATAAAAAATTGTATCCTTGAATAAGCAAAAAAGAGAACACTGAGTAAGATTAAGGAGAACATATAATCTCTCATTTGACATGTGTTGACTAGTACTGTAGCAATGTTGTTAATAAATCAGAGTGAATGTTGGTAATGTGAAGAGAACCTTACAATAAAGAAGCTCAAGGAGCTACTGTAGCATCCTAAAAGGAACATAAATTTGGAAATGAAAACTAAGAGAGGGCTTCATGATCTAGTAGCTATCAACCAGGTAATCTTTGTTCTACTTAAAGCAGATTGGTTAGTACAGACTAGATCAAAATGCCCCTTGTTTAAAGTGCAAATTAGCTATTAGAAAAATTGGTTGATGTTATAGTGGATTTTTTGTAATTGTGTATTTTTGTTTGGTATTGTTTTCTAAAAGAAACTCCAGTTCAAACAGGAATCCATTCAGATTCATCAAAAGATGAACCAAAAGTAAAAAAAAATAAAGTGCATTTTTCTGCATAGGGCACATCTCCATTGATTAAAGGAGTTAAAAATGAAACAAGTTCTAAAGTAATGCCTATCTTTATTTATATCTCAGCAAAAGCTCTGTATAATTGCCTGTTTTCCTGAGATGCTCATGTTCTCACTAACAGTAAACAACTGCATCATAGAATGCTAGAATATCCTGAGTTGGAAGGGACCCACAAGGATCAACAGAGGACATCCTGTCCCTGCAGAGGACATCCCCAAGAATCACACCCTGTGCCTGTGTATCCATCTCTACCTCCACCACTAATGACTGAAAAGGAAACATTCCTGGACTATGCAAACAGAAGAAAACTCTGCACCTCAGTTCTGTACCTGCTATATCTATCTCAGAAAGCCCTTTTTGGTTTACATACTTCTATGAATAAGAGCTTGCTAAAAAGCATGTTAGACAAACTAGAGAAAAATTTAATAGGAGAAGCAGTCAATGAAAAGTTGCAACATCCCATGGCACAAATATAATATGAACCAAGTGGATTTTTTTCCTACTACCTTTTACAGCTCCTTTTTAAAAGGTAGAAAAAAATGCTCTCAGAAAAGTAAGCTTTTATTTTATTCTTATGCCTCCAGGCACTCTAGAACACATTTTGTTATCACAATTGTTCTCCAGCCTTGTCTATGTCTCTACGGGACTGTAGGCCTATTCAGAACAGGATCAGGTCCTATGAGCACTACAGATATTCCACAGCATCATGTGCACAACTTTAAAGTTATCTAAACTCCACACATTTTCACCTTTCTGACTGTTTTTACAATATTGACAAAGTTTTACTGCCTTAATAATGGATACAGCATGGATCCTGACTAGAAGATTGTTGCAGGATTAAGAGCTGGTGTTCCACATAAAATCTAACCTGAGCAAGGGCAGATCAGTGCTGGGCTGCACATGCAGGATGGCTTGCAGGCCTCTCATGTGCTGCACGAATGATTTGGCTGCAGAGTAACCTCAGTCAGTTCGTTGTAAGAGAGGAGCCAGCAGGCAGCTCCCATCTGGTACCAGCCACGGCCTTATCTTTATTTTAAAGGGCAACAGGAAGTTCTTGTAAGAACATAATTTAGGAATAGATTTCTTGTAATTGTAACAAGGTAATTGTAGAATAGCTCATGTAACCACAAGGGGCAGCTTTTCTCCATGGACAGCATGCACGTAGTGCAGCACATCATGGGAAAATCCATTCAGGGTTTGCCTGATGCTGCACAAATGGGCGATGCTTATCCTTTGGATGAATGCAACATTTTCTCACTATCTTTATTATTCTTCTAATTATTTTTTTAATTAAAGGAGTAATTTTATCAAAGCATTTGTTGCCAGGCCTCTCTTATTGAAATCTGGAGACAGTTCTACACCATCTCCCACTTCTCACAGTGCCTTCCCCTCCCTACAGTACAGAAAAGCAACAGTGAAAGGGGAATTGTGGGTTAAAGGCCTCTCCTCAAAGTGAGAATTACCAAAAGGCAATCTAATGGGTGAAAGAAATGAATGAAAAGAACCTTCGTGTTTCTTATTTTCACTTAAAGTTTTTGCTGTTGAACATGCACACAGTGCCTACGGCACAGCTGATTCTGAGGTGGGTCAGGGAATTCTTTCATTTCACATTATTAAAATTGTCCTGTCCTACCCCCTAACCCCCCCATCCTCCCAAAAAAGAAAATAAATAAATATCTGCTGCTGAGTTAGCTAAGAAAGCCTCCCCTAAAACAGTAAGGCTAACTAAGCTCTAGAGGAACTACATGAATAGTAATGCCTTGAGGCACCTCTGAGACATGGGTTACCTTCATGCTTCTTTCAGTAGCATAATAATGTCATAACAGAAAGAAATTTCAGTGTCTTCTGTGCTTTCTCATATCCAGTGTTGGGTGGTTTGTGGGAGTAGGGTGAAGGAATTATTCACCTAATACAGGAAGGATACACTCAAGGACACTAATGAGCTCTACAGTCTTTCAGGAATTCGTTTTTCCTGAATAATTTAGACTGCAGATTTAAAACACCAGGCCCTCGCAGAAGGAATCCTTAAAACTGCACATGTAAATATATAGCTCCTCCCACTGTAATGCAATTGTTTAATGCAACACATATTATCTCTAACATGCTATTATTACGTGCTCGAATCAAAGCTGAAGAAAATAAGTAATCCTCCCTTGTAACAATATATTTGCTAAATTCAGCATCCAGCATTGAGAAACAAATGAACAAACAACCCTCCTTGCCCTTCAACTTTCACAGTTGTCTAGAGCACATTTCTACTTATTCCTCTGCCGTATGGCACTACATCCTCACCTCCAAAACACATTTAATTATAGAAATGGTAAGCAAAAATATACGTCATGTTCTTCCTGATGTCCAACAGAAACAATTTCATTGTGATTGTTAGAGCTCATCTGCTTAGTGATCAGACACTTGTTAGCTTTTTTCTGAATTATTCTTTTATTCATTAATGAGATCGGTTTGTTTCTATGTCAAATTCTTATAAGCTTTTTTTTTAGAGAACAGAGAGAAAAATATTTTGATCTTCACATCTATTTATTTTAGCAAAATCATGTCTCTTGGACTAATTTCTGTTAGAAACGTGTTAATGGATGTAAGTCCTTAATATTTGTACAATCTCCCAAAAAGGAAAAAACGTCCATTGTTCATAGGTATTATTACAATTGAAAAACTACATTATCTTTTTCTCCCCCAAAAGGAGCTTTTGGGAAATAATTAAGCTTTTGCCATCATATAAAATAGTACCTTTGGGTTTCAAATATCAGTCTTGCAGCGGTGTATGTATATCCAACTTTTTTCTGTATCTAGTCATCCTACTGAGTGGGTTAGATAACTTCAAAGAGGTTAAAGTATCTTTTGAAGTCCAATGGTGAGCAATGAGAACAAAGGAATTCTTGGTTTCCTTGTACTTTTTTTTTTTTTTTTATATATGACTCTTGGAAAAGAAACTTAAAGCATGTAAGTTAAGCCCATCACTTTTGAGCAGTCAGGAATAAAAACATATTGATACATAACACCACAAGCTTACAAAACAAAGAAACAGAAACACATGTGGTATTCACTAAGCCTGTTGGCATGTGCCAGTGAATTTGCAATCAGGCCTGGAAGCAGCCAAGCTCATGAAGCCTACATTTTTAGAAGTATAGCAGTTGTCCTATAAATTATTCTGCATCTAGGTCTGCACAAATAGCAAAGACAGATGCACAACGCTAGTGCCAGTTCTACGAAACATTATTCCAGTCAGCAAGATGCTGCAATAAATAGGCTAATCATTTTTAATGTCTTTGATATTCATCATAGCAACATTAATCAAGATGAATTAATTTGGAGTTAATGTGACTTCACTATGAATTGCCAATGGTATTTACTTGTAAACTTAGGTTTTGAGGACAGATTCCATCTCTTTCACTCTCAAAGCCAACCTCGCTTCCTACACCATTCCACATGGCTTCCAAGTTAGTGTTGATACTGATATTTGGTGGTTTTTTCTCCCTTATCATTTTTTGTTTTTATTGATATCTGCCAGAATAATGGTCCATCCAGTGCTTCTCCTTTGAGTTTTTGCCCAACAATTCTGGTAAAAATTTTTTGACTCAATTGACTAGTCCCCTGCTAAAAAGCCACATGACTGATTTTGCCTGCAGAAAAATATTACTTTTTTAAATTGTCTCAAATACTATCAGATAAATAAAACTCGTCATACATAATATGGAAGTAACAAGAAAAACTCTTTTGTTTCAACTGGTAGTTGTCTCTAAATATGAAATACACGTTCATGAGTTTCATTGCTCATATTTGGAATGAAACTAAATCATTAGAACATGAGAATTAACCACATCAAAAATAAAAGTTCTTTCAGAGCTAGAATATAGAGTGGAAACTAGCTCAATGCCTTCTTAAGTACTGTCTATATTGGCAAATGCAACTACTGGTCTAGTACAGAAGAAAGAACAAAAATTACATTAAGAAACCAGAAATCAAAGCCCAAAACTCTTAAGTTCCAGTTCAATACCTCCATAAATTAAACATTCTTTGTGGCTCTGGATCAATGTTCACTATATTTCCTTAACAAAATACTAGGTTTAACAAAAACTTCCTATACATTATTTTAAAAATCATTTATAGTTAGAACATTTCAGAATCCTGCCACAGTGGGCTCTTTTGGGAGGTTTCAAAATCTCGCTCACAATGATCGTTTTAGCAGCAGACATCAGGTGTTACTGTATATGCACATATATATATATATGTGTGTGTGTATGTGTGTGTAGCTATGTGCATGTTTTAAATTGTTTTCTTACCACATTTACCAGTTCGTAAGTTTGAGGAACCGTTTTGTTTTCTAATTGCAATATTGTAGCATATAGATGTACCTGGAAAGGAGGCCTCGGGTTTTGTCCCAGGTTTTGCAATTTGGTCCACTGAAGCCAAAAGCTCCATTTCGAATTGCCCTTAAAGAAGAAAAATTAAATGTGGCAAAATATTAAATACATTTTATCTAATAAAAATGTTGTAAAAACTTCAAAATGAGGCTAAAGGATTGCTCGCAGACCGTGCATGTTGTATACTTGTAAAGCAGATGTTGATTTCTAGAGTTCTCATTGCCTTCCTCTAAAACCAGTTAAACATTAGGTAATTAAAATAAAAATTTGCATTAAATTCTAAATGAACAAACATGGAATTAAAGAAAGAGTTGCTCTAATCAATCGTCTCTCTTGGAGTAATTAAAATTCTTTTGATTTATGTCAAGTTGTTGCCTAGAGGGAATATCAAGCCTTATTAATGGTGAATTGAAGATAAAGAACAAAAAAGCTACAATAACACCTTGTAGAATTCACACTATTTTCTTGTCTCCTGAATATATTGTCCTCTTTCTTCATTTGTTTTCATTAACTCACAAGTACCATGGAAGCAATAACTGAAATGGAAGCAGGGCACGGGCATCTTAGGAGGTACATCAAATCTGAAAATGCAAATGCCATCACCTTTGGGATGTACCATTTAATTCCATTTCAGAATCACATCTTTGCAGCTCTGACCAAAGACAGAAGCCAAGACTGCAGCCACCAGGCAGCAAAAATATATTTAAGAAGCACATAGAGGCCCAGTGAGATTAGAAGACTGGGAAGCAAAAAGGAGGGGAGAATGCACTTTCCAAGAGTTATCTGCAATTGCAAGGAGAATATATCAATATGAATATATTGTACGAACAAGCAGAAAGCATTCACTAAGTTCACAGGGATCTCTGTTCAGTGTTCAAGCATTTTCTAATTCATAGATGGGTATAACCAGGGATGCCTCATTTGGGACAACCAGGTCAGGTGATCTATCAAACAGCACATTCTAATGACTACACCAAAATTCTGCACATCTGTGAAGGTGCTACTGAAAGCAGAACAATGTTAGATATCCCAGGGAACATTAACTGATTATTTTCTAGATATTTTAATATGTTATGGAATGAATTCATAAGCTAAAGGGAATCCTGCTATCATGGGGATTTTTTTTAAAGTCTAAAAGGAAAGGAAAAAACCCAAACAAAAACTCCCGAACAACTATCACCTTTCCAGTAATCAAACAGTATTTTTTTTCTATTTGTACAATAGATGCAAGAACCATTGATTACTTATCAAAGAACAGGCTAATTTGTTGAGGACTGTGAAGAAAATCATTACAGGGCTTGAAATATTAGGAGAGTCCCCTTGAAAATTACCATTTAAAAACAGAGCAATTCAAGTGAGGTTTTATAGATTTTCAGTTTATCTGGTAGTTTGAGCAACAGGCTTTGAAAAGTCACCGTTATCATATGGAATATGATTTAATTTTATAAAACTACAACTAATACGTGCTTGTTCATTTCATGTTGCCCTTATATCTGCCTTCTAGATTTTTAACTGCTCTTTGCTATTTCTTGAACTCTGGTTTATGATGTCAAATAAAGTCTTCATTATTAATCTATGGGGAATAATAGGACATAACTACTGTTAAGAGACATCTAGAGAATAAACACTTCAAAATTGAGTGGTTAAGAATACGAATTGAATTACCACTCATTACACAGACCAAAAAAACTGAGAATAAATTTCATAGTTTTGTCGTTTAACTTCTATTAAAACTGCTTTGTGCAAAGCTTTATCATACACATCTATACTCCACATACAAGTACAACCATATGCTTTTATTAAATTTAAATTTTATTTCTCATCCAAGTTTTAAGACTGTTTCTTTAAAGAACCCCAAACAAACAAAAGAGCAATAACAAAAATCCCCAAAACCACCAACACCCCTCCACTAAAAAAAGAAACCAAACAAACATAAAACTAAAATGAACATAAAACCCCAGTGCTGATATTTTTCCATTGACGTATATGTATTTGTGTGTATTTCTTAAAAAAGAAATACACAGCTCTGGCTTAGCAGAAGAACGTGTGGTAAGTAATTAGAAGGATGAATTTACACTGCGAAATGAGCAAAACAGACTGGTATTTGCAATGCCACATATTTAGAGCAGAGGCTGAATTTTGATCCCTTTGGCTGTCAAGACCCACTATGTCCTTTGCTTAATAGTACCCAGCTTTGCTTTCTTCCTGCCTCAAGAGAGAGAGAAAATAAATAAAAGGAAGGGGGGAGAAGAAATCAGGAAAATATATGAAAATGTTTATTTTTACTTGTTTCATTTCTATTCTGCTCCAGTTATCCGCACAGCTACTTTCTGCTTCAGAATCTCAGTAACCAGAGGGAATTTTTCCACAAAGAGGGTGACAGTCAGAAAACAGCAACTCTACCCATTGATATACTTGAGTTAGTGGCCTGGTTACAGTGTTCATGCTGAACTAAAGCAGAGTTCAGTAATAATGCATGACAACCTTCTTGTTTCACAAACCTGTCATAGAACAGGAATATTTTCTTTTTCAGAACCCAGGCTTCCTAAATCTCAGACCTCCTCTGTGATAAATGAACATGTACTGTATCTGAGACACAGATTTGCTCTTACACCAGAAAAAAAACCCAAAACAAAACACAAAAACCCCTAACAATCTTAGGTCCCTCAGCTTGGGAATTTCTCACGGTGCGCTGAAGTTCCTCATATATCAATGAACTAGCAGAACAATCTCAAACTATCAACATCTAAATCTCTCAAAAATACCTAAGGCTGGAGCAGGTATTTTGTAGCCATGACTGAGCACTTCACTGCTAGACAACTCCACAGTGAATTGGCTTAGGCTGTGTAAGCCGGAGTAAATCATAGAACTGTTTTGATTTACAGTATGGGGACAACCACATAGACTGTTCATAAAAGCACCTTTGTTTCTTTTCCTGACTTCATCTGAACTTCTTGTCTGCTCAAAGGCACAGTCTAAAGAACTGACCTCAATTTTCATCAGGACAATTAATAAATAAATAAACAAATTATAAATCCCCTAAAACAACAACAACATTACAAACGAACAAAAAATTCACCACTCAAAAACAAGAAACCCACAAACCTATGCAAAATGTATTAAGCAGAAAACTGTTCATAGTGAAGGTGTCCAATTTTCATGCTGTAATTTTTGAGGATGGCATGAGTTTGAAAGAGAAGGCAATGTTCTTCCTTTATTTGAGTTTCGTGATGCAAAGAAAAAAACTCCATAAATCTAAACATGGTGTTCCTTTATATAGACTGTCATTGCTAAATTCTTTCTTGCTAAAGATCATTAGAGAATTTTATGTCCATAGAGAAAGTAAGATTTCCCTACAGAAATAATTAGAGTCTGATGTAGTCATTGTTTTGGTCTGCTAGTTTGTAGACTACACTTTGTACCTCAAAGTAAATAGCAGGTACAATTGGTTTTCAGTAGAATAAGAAAGGCCATCCCCCTCAGGTACTGCACTTCTGATGATCCATGAAAAAGGTTTGTAATGAGCTGGCAACTGACATTGATTATCATTTAAAGGCAGTGAAAATGTGCTGCAAAGTTTCCTCTGTTAAGTGACACCTGCAACAGTGAGGAGCAGAATTTGTGCTTCCCTGAAAGAGAGGTATGAATTTCAAACACCACATGTCCCTATTACTTTCTGTCCAGAGGCAGTGGCGCTGTGTGAAAATTTGGGAAAGGAAAAGCTTTTTGTTCCTTCTTATTTTGGAAGTATGGTGAAATCACTACCTTGTATTCAGCAGCTGAGATGTCAGGTTACAAATTCACAGGTAGACAGCACTATTTCTGTGCTATATATTGGCAGGACACTGACAGCTCATTGCATTCTTCATTCTCAGTCATTCAGTTGTGTCTCTGTTGGAGTAGCCCACACCTCACTGTCACACCGTTTGCTGACCCTGGAGATTGCTGACATTCTAAATACAGACTGACACCTGTTGTTCACCTGTTGTTTTCAGGACACTTGGTGGTAAAAATTGATGAAAAGTTGTTTTGGGGAGACCAGACTTACTTTTTGCAGTTTGAAGTTGAGCAGCTTCATCAGCCTGCCGTTACAGAATAGTGCCATCACTTCCATTGCCCTATTAGCTGCTCTGCCGTTCCTTGTGTTAGTAATACAGTGGAGAGCTGTGATCGTTTCTCCTTCATCCAGCTTTTACTCAGTATCAGCTTCCAGCCCCGGAAAGGAGAGCTAAATGAGAGAGCAGTTCAGTTTCCCGAGTCAGCATTTTCAAAAGCAGCATGACTTTAAAGCCATAAAATTATCCATGATCTGTATTTGAGATTGAAAACAAGAACTGGAAACAATAGGCAACACGGTGGGGTGGTGGGGTACCACATCTGAATCTCATGAGATAGGAAAGTACAATTAGATCCTAATAAGTGATAAAACTAGCTCATTTTGGAAAATGACACTCCTTCTGCAAGCTGTTACTATATTAAAATTCCATGTTAAGCTACAGTATGTAACTATGTTTTTCTATCTGGTTGAGTATTCTTCTTCTTCTGTCACCCAAAAAAAAGTTGCCCTGGAAGCACCTCTATGGAAGGTAGTTTCACTGATAGGGGAAGTTACTTTGCATAATATTGTATCGCAGTTATCTCTAATGAATTACAGTCTGTCACTTGAAGGGCAGAGAGGGTGAGAGGTAACAAGGTTCAGCAGAGGAAATAATAACTTAAAATGCAGTACATTTTAAATAAAATAGGATACCACAGAGAAACTGTGCTTTCTATCAGCAGAAGCATCAACAGGGCAAAAAGTTAACAAGGTATACCAAGTAGGACAAGAAGAACATTGTATTTTTAAGTCTCCTATTTTTCCCCTGTGCTGATCTTTTTCACTCTTGCATTGAATCATGAAGGGAGCTATAAAACATGCAGGAGAAGAGCTCCTATTCATTGAGCCCTGAAGTATTTTGTTTCACATTGGTCTTCTGTTTGTATTTTTTTGTTTTTACAAGTGTAAAAGATGTTTGAGCTCAGTCACCAATAACCTCTTTACAAATGGTTACAAAAATAACAATACAGTAAACTGTATTCCTGGTTCAATACCTCCCATTGTTTGTTGTCAAGTTTGTGCTTCAGAAATAGGACATTAATGATGTTGCTTACAATTAGGATGTCAGGGCAAAAGACTCATGCACACAGAGCAAAACTTGTGTATGAAATAGCCTAATATTTTCTTTTTCTTTCTTTTTTTTTTTTTAATCAGTGAAACTTCAGAGCTTCTGTGCAGTACCTCTATGAGCGTAGAGAAAGAAGTCATGCATTTTAATGATTTAGGCCCTTAACCATATGTGTAAGGCACTTAACTAAATCAAAGAGGTTTCATTAAGAAATTATTTCTAGAAAGAAAAAGTGTGCCTGTTATTATCTATTCATTATTAATAGAAGTCATTACAATTTCAATTTTTACACATTTCAGTGGTGATTTTCAACTAAAAGATCAATTCCAAGCATTTTGCCGTTTGCTCCAGCTGCCAGCGCTGTTTTTGTGCTCCTCCCTGCAGCAGCCAACCCCTCGGAGAGGTGCGGGCAGCCTGGCCCCACCTCCGCAACCACCCCCATCAGCTCCTTTGACTGCAACAGAGGTCAGCACACGCATTGATTACAGGGCAAATCTTTGTGTTAAACTGCATCCCACAGGAGTACAATCAGCGATGCTCAAACACCTGTACACGGTATTGAGCGTCCTCTCCGGTTAACAAAGCAGAAGAATAGACAGTTTCTGACTCCAACAGGCTGAAATTTCAGGCACCTGCACAGGCTGAGGGATTATGACAGTTTTAGGGTTTCATGTAAGTGGATTTGTAGGTGCCTCAAAGAGCTTTTCTAGCATCTATGAAGACAGGATTTTGTGGTCATCACTATAGTGTGTTGCATTTATGTAATATTTCAGTTGTAAAATGAACGAAAGAAAATTTTTATTTTAGTTTTCCAAAGGCAGATAATTCAAGATTAGCAATCTGAAATATTAGTCATGAAATACAATAAAGTACTGCTACTGAGTGAACATCCAACAGTTTCAAAATGTAGAAGCAGATCTAAACCAATCTTAATTCTCTTTCTATGTTGATTAGGTTTAATTTTAAAACTAAAACGAACTAAATAATATCCTAGTAATAGCAGATACTTTTCAATTATGAAATTTTCTTCTACTGGGCCTTTATTATGATTTTTTTATCAAACCACCCTTCAAGGTGTACTACAACTTGTTTGGCTGTAGTGGCTTCTCAGTCCCTCTGTATTTGCAATCATCAAGTGAAATGTAATAATAATAAAAACAACTCCAGGCCATAATTTCGAGCTCATGGAAAGGTTTTTTTTCTTTTTTGGCTTTGATGATGCGACAATATGAATAAAATCTAAATGCAACTGAACCCCCTAAAACAGGCTTTTTAGATATATGCAAGTGTGTGAGCCCTTCATACTAATCAACATGATTGATTATTTTCTCATACCATCTGAAGTGTGGCACAACATTAAAGAAGTTTTAAAATCCCAGTATTGTAAACCACTCTCACTAACATTAGGTCAAACTCTAAAGACACATTTTTTAATTGCCAGACTATCCCATTATTTTCTCAATTAAAATGTGATATCAAATGCTTTACACCTATTGCACCTTTTCTAATAATAAACTGAACTTACATTTTTAATGATAGCTTAATAATATAGAATGTTACATGAATAAAATATATCAAAGTCCTGTGATTTGTGGAGACGTGGAATATTCCTTTAGTTCATAGGAAATCTCTGGAGTAAAAGGAAGATAGTTTCACAGGTACATAGTGTTCAAAAGATATGATCTTACACTGCAAGAGTGGCTTTATACAGTAGTAAAACCTCTATCACACATATGGAGGAGTTCTATATAATGCCTTGCCAGAAGTTGCAGTTTGCTGAGAAAATTAGGAAAACGGTAAGTGGAGGTCAAAACACCTAAACGTGTGCACAGCTATTTGCAGATGGAATGGTAGGATTGGTTATTTCTAACATTTTTTAACCTTTCCCAGTGCCATAAAAACCCTACTGCTTTTAATGATACACTGTTTGAAGTATACATATCAGAATTTGTGGAGACCTTATGTACAACATATCAACATATCAGTGTTGCTATATACAAGTTCACACAGCTCTTCCTCGTGGGTTTAAGCAACTACAGCACCTCAATACCCCATCCACACAAGATCTTTGCTTTCTACCTGAAGATATCTTTTTTTTTTTTTAAATCACATTTTCATTAATGGTGTTTGCATAAAGGCCAGGAGTACTAATGAAATATATTAAGATTACAAACAGGAGGAGCACTGCTACTGAAAAAACAAAACAAAACAAACCTAGCAAAAAAAACCCCCAAAAATTAGTTAACTTTGAGGTGACTTGATACCACAGGGACAAAGGTTAAAAATGTAGTGATATCGCATTCAACGTTCAGCACCTTGAAGATACTACAGCTAAAGTACTGTTCTGAGATGATGAATTTGAAGTGAAAGAGCCAGAAAAAAAGAAAAAACATGGGGATACCAGTTAATCAGCGGCTGAATGTTAAGGTTCATGGAGAAGGTAAATGTAATCCTAGGATGTATTGTGCATTTTCTTGTAAGATATTTTCACCAAAGGAAGTAGTTGATAATTACATTGTACAGAGAATTGGTAGGAATTTTTATGTAATACTGTGTTCCACTTATGTATGTATACTTATATACATAAGCAAATAATATATGCATACATTTAAGAAAAAGGAAGTAATCGAGAGAATGCTGAGACTCCTAAATACAGTCCTTGGAGAGTTGCTCATTTAAAACATCACTCATTTTATGTTAACCTTGCAAAATAAAGAGAGAAGAGGACTGGACTTTTCTGTATAAATGTCCAGGGAAAAAACATCTTTCATAATTCAATAACAAATTTACAAACCTCTTTACTATAAACTCTAAATGCAGTTTTTTAGTAAACTAGTCACAGGAGTCAGAAAATAGTAACATGATGGCATTTTATAAATAGATCTATGAGCCAGATATTCTTTTTACATTGGAAAAGGCCTCTCTTTACATAACTGAAAAGACAAAACCTTTTGCAATAAAATGATATTTAAGTATTTTGCAGAAATTTAATTTAAAATCCTTTTCTTCTAGAGACAAGAAATATTACTACAGGTATTTTCATACGTGTAATCATAACCTTATTTTTCCTTATTTTTCTGACAATATAAAAAGAAGTAGTAAATAATATCTAGAAGAATATGGGATAATGGTGTAGCAGCTACATAATTTTTCGAACACTCTCCCCTCCATACTGCTCTCTGGCCATTTAGGAAGATCAGCAGGTGAAAAGAAGCCTTGGATCACTCTTACTGAATGCTTAGGTGCTGCTAATGAAGGATAAATATCAAATGCAAAAATAAAGCCTAGAAGTTGTTCTCTTAGCACATTTTTTCCATTTTGTGATTTCACTATGAACATTTTAACCGCTTTATACCTCAGAATTTATCAGACATCTCTAGTAAAACTGTAACAATAATGAAAGTATTTAATTAGTGCAGATGTATTATTTAAATATTCCAGATGATAAAAATAATATTTTGTTATTGGTCACAGATAACTTCCTAACTTTTTCTAGCATACTTTAATTTAGAATAATTGTCTCTTGAAAGCTTGAGTCAGCCTCTGGTAGTCGTGCTAAAAGCTGTTAGCAATCACAATCCACTTCTAGAACAAAGTAAACAAATCCAAAGCAGATGAGAAAAATACTCGAGCTCATACAGGTACATGTAGGAAGTGGCCACTCATAAATCCATCCACGTCTATCTTTGATAATCTAATTCATCTGCCTGAAAAAAGCCAATCAAAACTCGGAGCAGACAAAATACAGAACCTTTTCCTGTTCTGCAGTGTCACTCCTTTCAATCACAGTTACTTTGGGACATTCTCACATGCTGCAATGTTACTTTACTACACATATTCCAACCTTTTAAACTCAGGCTTGTCTTCCCACAGTCTATGAAATATAATATTTGATCTTGCTTAGCTGAACCAGAACAAGCAACAATCAAGTTTCTTTCTATATGGACATGAGATGCTTATATATATTCATATTTAAACATGCACTGCCACCTGTGGTCCAGGCAAGAGTTTTGAACTTACTGTGCATTTGAACATGCAGTAATGTTACTCCATTGCAGTGAATCTAAAAAAAAAAAAAGGAAAAATTGATTAAAAATGGAGTGTTAGGCCAAATGCAGTTCACATTCTATTTGATACAGCAATGTTTTGTTTAGAAAGTAGTACTTTGATTCTTTTAAACAGAAAGCAATCAACCTCCAAACCCACTGAACTTATGTCTTTTGAAGCTAGAATTTATATGTAAGCAAGCAAGGACTAGGTGTTGCACACAGAGCCTTGTCAGAATAACATCTTCACGAAGATTTTTTTTTTTTGTAACGCTTCCTTCATGAATTCTTCATGTGTTTACAACTGAAAGTAATCTTTGAGTGGAAATGGCTTTGCTAAATGATGCAGCATAACCAGGTGCTGCTCATTTTCAATGCACAGAATCTTCAATTGTTCACAGTTGCATGTTTAAATCCAGAATGAAAGCAAATAGCCCAGGCCAAGAAATGTGGCAGAATAGCTGAAGAGAGTGCAAGAAGTAAAGAACGTCTCACTGCTAGCTCCTGCGAGCTACATTACCTTACCTCAAAGTTTCACTCATCCATCTTCTGCCACCCAAATCTTCTCTGGCACTTTAGTGAGCCTGAAATTTGCCTAAACAGAGGAGAAGCCTCCACCAGTTCTACACTTTCTAAGTAAGACTCACTGTACCTCACAGCTGTCAGGGTTCTACCTGCATCAGCAGGCCCGGCAATCTCTCCTCCCTCTGGGCCTTAGTCTGATATGGTGCAGCTGTGAGACCTTGGAAGATGCTTCCATCAGAAGCCTCATCTACATACTCCCATACTGTCCTGCTTGGGAGCTGCATTAAACTCAGGCCTTTGCCCTTGTCCCTTCTGAAGGCTCATCCTTACCTGTGCCAGCTGTGTTTGTGCTCAGCCTTGTGCCTGATCTTGGATTTGCTCTATCACTGCAGATTTGTCCGCTGAGCACTGAGGTGTTGGCTGATCTCTGGATCTGCCCTGCCCTTCTTGTCAGGTACACAGGGTTGCACTCCTCACCTGGGAGGGCACTGCTCCTGTCTCTCGTGTCTCTCATCCTTGGCTCCCACCTCAATTTTCTTCCCAGAGCAGCCACTTTCGCTGCTCCCTGGCAAGAGCCTCTTGCATCATAATTTTGAGAGACAAAAAGGAGACCTACAGACTGCTGCAAGGTAAAGCTATGAAAACAGTTGCTGTTCTTGCCTGAGTTTTTGGGCAGTATACATAAAAGAACAGTTTCATGTCTTAAAATCTAGTGTATACAGACAGATACATTTTTGTTACTTAAGGCTAATAACTGACATTTTGAAAGTGAAATTGTCACACTTTTGAGTTTTAGGCCAAAAAAATTTTAATGGGCTTAACTGTTTTAGGAAATGAATTAAAACCAATTGCTTTAGAATATAAAAACCTTAGAACATAAAAACTTATGTGCCTGAGGTAGATATCTGTCAACATATTCAGGTATATGGGTTTTTTACCATCTTTTAGAAAATGAACAATGAAAAGGTGACTTGTTTAAACAATGTCAGTAATGTCAGTAATCTAGAAAGCTAAACGCCCCTAAGAATGTTTATTTAAATTTCACGATCTCTGTAAATATGTTCAGGCTTCCTGCGTCAAGTGGCTAAACTAACAAAGTGAAGTAGTCCTAGATGGCAAAAGTTAAAATCTGTTTCAGCTACAACCCTCCCTGCACTTAAAAAGGACCTGAAATAAAGTATTTTGCATGACACTAGCTAATAGAACAGAAACTGACCCCTCCCGTGCATTCTGAGTTACTGTGTTGCAAAATATTCTCATGCATGTGTATGAAAAAATATTGCAAAAAGAAAAATTTTAATGACGAATGCTAAACTCATTAGAATTTTCTTAATGAAAAACATTCAGTTCAGGGTCAGTTCACGCTAGCTAAAATAAATATTAAGAACAGCTGCTGACATTATCTGAATAGCTCAAACTTCATGATCTGTAAAACTGAATACAAAATTTATAAGGTCAGATTTTATATTATTAATATAAGTCCTTTGGAGAAGGATTCCAGGGGCATATGTAAACAATAATAATCAAAAAACTAAAACCCCCAAAAAACAAGGAAGGTGGCAGAGCTTGTTAGCGGTAGCTGATCTCTATTTTTCATCTTTAGAGCAGAAAAATAGGGGCTAGTCTTTTTAAAGGAACCATTTCACTGAGGCTGGCTGGACAAGGGCCTGCTTGTGGAAGGTAGTGAGCGATGCCTTTGTGTCATTTGCGTTTTGTCACTTTCCTTTATTTATTAAAAAGTCTTTATCTTGAACCACAATTTCTTCCTTACACCTGCTCTTGCAGTTCTCTTCTCCGTCCTGCTGGGGGAAAGCAGGGCAGAGGAGTGGGAAGGCAATGAGCAAGGGACTGTTTGATGCTTCATTGCCAGCTGTGTTCAGCTGACAACCAACTCAATGCCACAAATCATGCTCCTGATTCCCTTCCAGACCACCCCTGCTACAAGTGAAGTGTAACACCAGGAGGAGTCTGTACTCCACTTCTGGGATGCAAAGGAAAATGTGTGAACCTTCTTGTTCAGAGGAAAAAATCCTACTGCTCTTGTTTTCCGTAATGTGAAACCACACTAGCTGCCCCAAGCCTTAACAGGAGACTGAGGTTTTGCTTCCAGTAAATAAAATCCTTCTAGCATGGTATAGAATAAAACAAAGGTTATCCTTGAGGTTTAAATGTCAAAAGGAGACCTTGAGAGTACTGTTTGCACATCCCAGTTCTGGCACAAATTTTAGCTAACAGCATAAAGTGTCATTCTGAGCAAGGTTCTAACTAAAACTCTTTCCCTTGGTTCAGCACATGTAAGAAATGATAACACTTATTTCTTCTGTGCTTTCTCAAATAAATCTTTTTAGAGTCTAAGCTCTCTTGCCTGTCTCATGTCATAATATTTTAGCCACTACTGTAACACCTTTAAGCCATTGCTACAAGAAGCTCTTTCAGATGATTGCAGGTACCTTGTCTATATATGAGGAATAAAAATTTGGTCATTACAGCTCATTTTTTAGTTCTGAATTCAGATAGAGCAGCAAACTTTCATGGTGACAAAATTATGCAATTGTACAAAGAAGGTTTTACTGCTGGTTTGGATTTCAATAATAGGCAGGAACCAGGTGATTCTGATTTCTCAGTGCTGCAGGATCTGGAAGTCAGGAGCAGCTCACTGTTATCTTCCAGGAGTAATAGATTTAAAAACACAATGGTTTTCTCAAAAAAAAGTAAATCTGTACTGAAATGATTCCCACTGCAATTATTTCTTCTGCAGTGTTTAGACCCAAAACAGAGTCTGCAGTTGTGGTGTCTCACTGAGAATAGTGCAACAATATATTCATTTCAGAAGCTGTGTTAAAAAATGGAGCAAAAGGAGGGAAAGTTCACCAGCACTATATTAAATGACAGGAGTCTAATAAGAATTCCTGCATGGATAAATTGTGTCTAAGACTGCATCCAGAACCTGAAAGGTCTATTTGCCTGCATAAATTGTAGAAGCATAGTCCACAGTTTTAAGACCAAGGTTAATACTGTTTAGTGAATGAATCATGAAGTAAAGACATATTTGAATAATAAACGCTTTTTTCAGTATAAACTGCAGCTTATCGTACTTTCATACATTCAAAGCTTACTCATTCAAAATAATACTGCTTTAAAAAATATTTAATGGTCCATGAGAACATAAAAATAAAGTATTCCTTTATAACTCATTTGGGCATTCTTAGAAGAAAAGCTTTCCATGCTCTGTGGGTGGTTTATAAGCCTAGGAGGCCTCCGTCAATGTTTGCATTGACTTCTGTACATTTCAAGGTAGCTCATTGGACTAGCAAAGGGACCTTAGACCTTTTTTGTGCCATATCATATAAAAATTATTTTCTTTCCTTTAAAATATTCAAATGCACAGCAGAAAAATGGAAGTTTAGAACTGTTTTGAACAGGCAAGAAAGAATAAATGAACATAGTCTTGCCTTGAAATTTAGT
The DNA here is from genome assembly GCA_013398055.1 of Ifrita kowaldi. Lineage (NCBI taxonomy): Eukaryota > Metazoa > Chordata > Aves > Passeriformes > Cinclosomatidae > Ifrita > Ifrita kowaldi. The sequence goes on along the minus strand of VZRS01005031.1, from coordinate 1,514,999 downwards.
AACTTGAATCTGACTAGATGTGTTTTATTAAAAAACCTTCAAATCATCTTTTCTCCTAATGTTTTTATATGAGGTTTTTTGGCTACTCAGAGACATGATACGCTGATAGCTTTCAGATAAAAGAAACTCAAATGTGCAAGCTTCTTCAAACAGTAGAAAATTTTCTTGCCGAAACAGCCTTCAGTTCCTGATAGAACAGGCAGAAAATGCAGGCAGCACGATGGTTTGTGGTGGTTTGTAGTTTATATGAATCAGCAGCTGTTGAGGAACAAAGTAGTCAGAATGCTTTTAGATTTCATACCTAAACTATGCTTAGATCAGGAATATGGTACTGAGAGTTAAATCATGAAAACATTATACTTCTATTTTAAGTTGTAGCAATATGGGTGTTCCCTGGGTTTTGGATTTATGGGCTTTTTTGCTTTTTTTTGTTTTGTGGGTTTTTTGGGTTTTTTGTTTGTGTGTTTGTTAGTTTGGGGGGTTTAAAAAAATTAAAGAAAAAAAAGGAAATTAAAAAGAAAAAAAAATAAACCTGTTTTTCTTTATTTTGTTTTGTTTGGTTAGTTTTTTTTCCCTTCAAAATTCCTGCTATTACAGGTTAAATTTTAGAGAAATGCTGTTCAAATTCATTGTATGGTTATTAATGGGTTATATTTGTCTTTAATCAGTTCACTTTTAACTCCCTCACAAACTATACTGATTTGATAAAGTAGCTAAGAGAGAGAATTTTCAGTTTCAGAATATGTATAGCTATACTGGGTTGTGAAGCATTTAAACTATTCTAGTCTGCTTTTAGAAAGTATTTAAACTGTTCTAGTTTGCACAGGCTCTAAGCTCCTGGTTTTAGCATTTTAAATTAATGTAGTCTGATGCAAATATCTTTTCATTTTTATAAACCATAAAAAATGAACTGTAGAACTTTTCTTTGGAACCAGAACAAAAATGTGATGCTTGTTCTTGCATTTAAATTAGAAAATTGTTCTCTGGTTTATCCGTGTGCCGTATTCATCAGTCTAGAGCTCTGTGTTGTTTGCTTCTACTGAAAAGCACCTCTGAGAGTTCCCAGAACTCTAAGGAGTGCAGGCATTGACAGAGACCTTGCAATCTGAAGCTTCTTATTTCCAAGTGGAATGTTGGTTATAGCCATCCTCATACCGTGCACCCGAGGGCAGGCAGGAATGTAAGCAAGCCTCAGAATGAGCCATAAAGAGGCATTCAAAAGAATACTTAAGGATTCATAATAACAATTTACTACTTAGGTTTTAAATTTTTCTAACGCAGACTCATTTTTTTGCTGCAAGCCTCTGTATTTACATGCAGGTGCTGCAGCCAAGAGCTATGAGCAAATTAATTTAAAATTTATCCCTAGGAGCATCTTCTCAACTCTTTGAAGTGTTTCTTATCCATTTTAACTGGAATGTTCCTCACTGCTATTACAGTAGCAATAAAACTTGGAATGCATTTCATATCTCGTGTCTGTGGTTCAACTTGTATTTAACCTTCAGTGTTCCTTGGCTGTGTATGGAGCAATAGCAGTGAAAACATGTTTCTATTTATCACTGTATGCTAACCTTAAAGCACAACATTTAGCAGTGTTCCAATAAGCTGCAATTGCAAACGGCGATATTGCCATAACAGATTTTCAGTGTACTTTTCCCGGCTATGTGTAATAGAGATGGGAATGTCTATATGCCAGACCAAACACTGAGGCCGGAAGGGAGTATTAGGTTGTGTTTTTATAATAGACTTTGTGTCTATCTGGCTTAGAACATATGCTCTGTGTCCTGAATCCATCCAGGCATGCACAGAAAGTGATTGAAAGGTATCTTTATCACTTCTCCCAGTCTCTGTAACCCTGGCAGTTCTGCTTAAATTTACAGTAGAAAACACCAACTAAATCAATAAAACAGAATGAAACACACTATGAGTGTCTTTCTGTCACAGTAGATGTGATTCTGCTTGACACTGGAATATTGATCTTTTAAATAAAGTTAATTATTGTCACAGAATTAATTCAGGAGAATACAGGAGAAACAAATGCAATCCATAATGTGAGTTTAACACATGCTGCAATTAAAATTGTAGCCCTTTACTCCACCACAATCTGTGTCAGCTTCAAAGTTGGAGACCTCTGCTGTCTTATTTGAATAACCACTTATTCTACTAGTTGTTCTCAAATTAATAGGAATGCAAACGTCTTGTTTTGATTGTAAGGATAGCCACTAGCCCACCACAGTTTTTGGGCTCCTCCCCTTAATCTTTTTGATCATAATGCAGTGTGCATTGCCCAATACTGTTTCTCCTGGTCTTTCATGCTACATGTAGATATCTTATTCATTAAAGAAGTAGAAAGATCATATTATGGAATTATGCCAAAAAGAGATTAATCAGATAAATATGCAATATGACCCTTAACAGTTCCAAGGAAAATCTACAAAAATGAATACAGAGAACTGACTTCCAGTTAAAACTGACTCTCATGTAGGCATACAGTATGTAAGAGATCATAAAGAGGGCAACACACTGTGTTGTTGCACTTTTGCGGGAATGGCACCATAGGCAGAACAGGCAAAAATGCAGAAAGAAAGATATAAACATAATACTCTCTGTAGTCTTTTAAGAAATGAAGCACATAAATAAATGAGGGTTATTCTGTAGATCTTGGGCAACGGATAATGCATACAATGTATATTCTTGTAAATACATCATTGGTATTGAATTCACTCTACAGCATTCTCTTGTTTACCTTTTCCTGACAAAATTTAGGAAAGCTGCAGCTCAGTATTTGGATGAGTTGTAAGTAAACAACCTCTATCTATGTTATTACTCTCTTTAAATGACAGCAAGCAGCTCTTTCTTCCAGCGTAGGATTATTCTAATTCTAACATCAAAATTAATCAAACTCCCTTGGTTAATCAAAATTATATATTATCATCCTGATTGCAATCATCTATCAAAGATCATTTCCTCCTGCAGTTTATACAGTGTGTAATCAGAAGAATAACAAACCAAGTCTATAAAGTGAAAACACTAGTTGTTAATTGTGTGGTAAATAAAACCATAAAATAATCTGGCACTTCCTAGGCCTCCCACATATATATATCATGCCTTTCACAAACTTGTGTGAGATCATTCCAGAGCCTTATTAACATATGCACAATTCCTTTGGTTTTTGTTTGGGTGTTTTTTGTTTTTTATTTTATATCAATATCCCCATATAAAAATGTGAAACCTCCTGGTTAAGGAAGTTTAAGTCAGAAATTTGTTGAAGATTTAAGATACAAATTTGCTGAAGATTTCCAGAGGAACTTCATGTTCCTCTGCTGCTGCTTAGCTACTGACTCTGATCTTGTCCTTATCTGACTCCATGCTGTATCAACCAGAACTTGTCCTTCACGTTTATTATCAATCAGGAAATAAATCTGATGGTCTCAACCAACCAGAGATAGCAGGATTGAGAAACAGTGCTTTTATTTCAGAGTCACTCAAAATACGAACATACTAGAAATGTTGAAGGAGAATAAGTCATTCAATAATGTTGCCCCAAGTTTTTGGGTGGGTTTCCAATACCTTCTCCTGACTCCATGTGACCCAGTCAGAGCCCTGAGCTTTAACTCACAAAGTTAGAAGGCAACATATTTTTTTTACACAATATTTTAACTAAAATTGCCTCAGTTGGAACAGTATATTACAGAAATACAGCAAGCCACTGTAGAATTGTCTAAACATTTAGAATATTAGCTGGTAAATGTTGTGAGCATACTACCATAAAATACCTTGTGCTACTCCTTAAAGATTGATGACTAATTTTAGGTGGACTGTAGCCAAGAACAAAAAATCCTCCCAAATCTTTGTCTAAGCTTCTTAGAAGCAAAAGAGTTATTGCTCTATTTGTACCCACCAAGAGGCAGAAATGGATAACTGTGTTGTATGCTAATGTTCAGGTCACACATCTCTCAAGAGCTTGACTGGTTAACTTCTAAGTTGCCAGTTGAGTACAGGTACTCTAAAGGTCAGCCAGGGTTAAATCAGAAGCAATCATCTAGCTTGTAAATCAGAAGAAGTGAAAAAAGGAAAAGTCATAACAGAAGTCTCACTTTGTTATGAAAGACAGAATGTACTTGAAGAAAACAGGTTTTGAAGGATCATTTCAAAGGCACGAAAAGCCAATACAGCTTACCCTGGTGACGCATGTCTGATGTTGGAAAGGTGCTATGGAAGTTATGAATTCCCAAGTGGGGATGCTGTGTGCTCAGCCATAAGACTTCTCCAGTTTACACGTACATAACTTCAGTACATAAACCCTTTTGTCTGACATAACATATTGTACCATATCATAAGTGTATAATCACGACTCTTTGTTTATGCTTTTTTTCAGAATTTTCTTTTCCATGCTCTTCAGATTGCATAATGAAGCAGACTAATGGACTCATTCTCCTATTCAAAGAGAAATTACTTGTGTAACAAGAATATGAAGTGTTATCTCAGTCTACACTGAAATTAACAAAAAACACAAAGATGCCTACACATAATTAAGTATTCAAAGGCTGAACATGTTAATTTATTTGATCTTTGTTAAAATTGCTGGGTTTTAATTGATCAATTATGGTTTTCAAAGGAATTATTAGGCTGGAATATATGAGGTAAGCTTTACGGTTCCTGGAATTTTTGGAGATTTGACTTTTGGAAAAAGGAATCAATAAATGAAGATGTAAACAATGCCATTACATTAAGAAGGATTTGAAAATATTTCAAACACAATGGGCCTAGAAGGATTAACAAATTCAGACTAAAGAGGTTTTAGGAAAAGAGAAACCAAGAAGTAGAGAAATACTGACTTTAGAAAAAATCAACAGAAATACCTGCACCTGATGATTTAAAAATCGTGTTCTTGTAAAAAAGGACAAGAATGATTCTTGAAGGGATTCCTGATGAAATAAGCAATATAATGATCAGTGGACAAGAAGCAGCTTGTGGTTTTGAGACACGTATTCTGAAGTCCACAGGTTGAATAAAATTAAATTTTCTCTCCTCTTTATAATAGAAATCAGACTTGAAGTGGCAGATACAATAGAAAAAGATACAAAATAAAATTAAAGTTCCCTAGTTAGGATTTTGGACAAGGTTTGATTAAGAAGAAAATATATTATTTATTGTATATATATATATGTATTATTATATATATATTATTTCATGTAACAGATTCTCACAGTCATTTCACTGTCTGACATCTGTATTGGTCTCGGGCAATCTAATCTTGTAAATAAAATATATGGACTAGGAGGCTTGATAAACTAGTTCAAAGAAGTAAAAAAGTAAATTACAAAACTTAGAACAAATGTAAAAATGAAATAAAAGTGACAAATATTTTTTACAGTTTCAGGTTTTGGTAGACTATTTTAACTTGCCATCTGGAGATATAACAATATAAAAAAGCTTACATAATATAGAGAAATGTGCTTTAAAGATTCCTGCCTGTGGAAACACTTTTCTTTCTTTGTAACACTTGTTGCAATGCCAGAAAACATTTTCAAGACATAGCATACAAAAAGTGACTTGCAGACGTATGGGTCAAACCCAAAAGGTCATGTCAATTTAATTTCATGGTAGGAGATGAGAAATTGCTGATGGGTCAGGGAAAATGGGATCTGAGTCGTCATATCCATCTGCTCCTTGGGGTATATATTGAGGCTTTTTAATCCCATCTGTTTGTGGTAGCCAGAGCACAGGTTGTATGATCAGCACTTAGCAACTGGCTTCTCTTGACACAAGTGTAATTCAAGTTTGGTGTTTTTATTTCATATTTTTGTAACATCAGCAGAATGAATCCAAGCTTTAAAGATATTCTTGACTTTTACTATCCTCATTTAAAATATAGCTGAGCTTAGAAAATATTTTCAAATGCATGCAGACTATGAGGTTGCAAGCAGAATCTGAATATACTACCCGATGTCTCAGCCCAGTCTAAAGCCTATTCTCTGATCAAAAAATAAGCTTTAGAAATTTTTAGTTTTCATTAAAAAAACCCCAGTAACTTGTGCTGAATTTTAGACTTATAGGATTGGTCAAATGCAAATAAGGGAGATATGCATAATAAGGAACTGAATTGGCTGAAAATTATCCAGATCATGGTGCTCTGATGCAACATTCAACGTTGCTGAGCAGAAAAATCATCAGTGAGCTTGATTCTTGATGAGAATCATAGGGATTAGGAAACAGGGTATGAGTTCCTGGCTTTGTAGGAGGCAGGTAGATGGATCAGGGAGAAAGAGAACTCAGCGACTATTTCCTACTAAGTCCCAACATTTTCCTACACTCTGTATTTTTTCCCCTCTTACTGTATTTTATTTCTAGATAATATTTTTATGTGAAAGTATTAAATCCCCTTAGAAAGCCAAGCATTTCTTAAAGCAGCCTATAATGTGGATATTTTATATCCATGAAACATATGTTGAAATCAAGGGAAAAATCATTGTCATTCTAAACTTTTCAAATTTATGAAAAGTTAAAAATTTAAATTCACATGAAAGCACTTAATGATGAAGTGTAATTTTTTGATACACTAAAAAAATCACAAAATCATGCTGTTTATTCAGGTATATTTAGCTGAGTGAATGTAAACAGTTTGGTCTCAGTGAACTGCTTAAGACACACAGTGAATTAATGACAGATGAGCAAATAGAACACAGGTGCTTCAGGCGTCCAGTTGTTTCCCTGTGTTAAATAAAAGCATCTTTCTGCTTGACACAACAATGAATTTCAAATGAAAAAAGTCCTGGTGTTAGCTTACCATGAGGCATCTAGTGGATGCAAAATGAGCAGCTTACTTCTATTATTCTAAACTGATCTGGGAAGAAGAAATCAAGCCAGATTACACAAGTTGTGTGCTCTCATTTGCATAGCTGTAACCCATTAGAAAACTGTGCCACAGTAAACCAGATGTCTTAAGATAGCTAAGGCCTGATTATATGTATGGCACAGAAAATAAAAAATTAATCGTAGAATTCCATTACTTCCTTGTAGACACTGCTCATGGGAATAATGGGGTAAAATCCTACATCAAAGAAATGGAAAAACATATTGGGAAGAGCCGACTTTATGGGACTAAGTTCCCAGGATATGCTAATAGTTATGAGGGTGAGGGTGACAGAATTCTATCCAATCCTCAGAAAAAGACAATATAAATATTTGCTAAGAGGGATTTAATTCCTTGCCAATTCTAAGGTTGGACAACATCTATCACAAGGATAAAATTAAATAAACTCCCAACTTTGTAATTAGGCCTGAAACGAAAATATTTTCTGGAAGTTTTGCATCTCATAATTTATAAGGTTCTAGAACAAGATGACAGCAACCTCAGCTTGCTTAGTCTATGCTTTTCTCCCACAGATAATTTACACTGGAATTTCCACGTATAAGCCAGCACAATGAGTTCATCCACTATCTCCAAAAGGTCCCTCATTGCTGAGCAAGTACTTAGCTACCAAAATCGTGACAGAAAAAGATGCGGACATTCTCCACCGTAACATGTTCTTTTCACTGTCACGCGGGCTGTGCTTACACCACCACACAGCCTTTCTTTCTTTTGCCATGCTGCCTCTCCTGAGCAGAGGGAGATGCAGAAGCTCTCCTGAGCAGGCTGGGCTTAGCACATCAGGCAGGCATGGTTTAAACTGAGCTTTACTGCTGCCTGTCTTGTTTTCCCTCAAACTGCCTTAATATCCCTTGGCATTTACCACAACAACGGTGTGGTAACATGGGCACCAAAGGTTCATTCAGATAACCAAAAAGCGCTTTGCAGTAGCTCAGGGTGTATAAACAATGGTTCAGGAGCATTGTTCCATTCGTTTCTTGTGATCACAGAAAAAAGAGATGAAGAAGACCCTTCGGAGTATCTTATCATCTTTCAATACCAGAGAGATGGACAGATGTTCCTGCGTCACATTTACCAAACTTTTATCTAGTCCAGTTGTACATATTTCATATTTCTCTCAGGAAGTTAACAGAATCATCATCATAGGAAATTTTTCTTAGTATTCAGTCTTAAATTTCTTTGCTTAATATCATTCAGCATCTTTACATAATGAGCTTAGTAAGCTATAAAGAGAGAAGGAGCTCTTGCTGGCCAAGCAGGTTTCTGCAGAACACTTTCAGCTCCATCAGAGAAGTTGTACCATTGCTCTTGGCCCTGGTGACATATGCAGTAATTGGGGAATATTTCACTTGCTCTGACAGAATGAATCCAATACTGTGTGTATAATATGAAGGTGATTAGAGCAGAGAAAAAGCTATCGACAGGACAAAGCAATTTTTTTTGCTGTGCATTAATGTGAGACCTTCTGCAATTGGTATAAGATTTATTTGTTATTAATGGACTAAGGAATTCCTATAGGCATTAAACTGTCCCTCTTAAAATGCATTTGCTTGAATTTTATTATAAGTAGTACCTATGGCCGTATACCTGCATATCTCAAAAATCAAAATTATGTTCTGAATCCCTTCATTTTCCTTCCCGTCCCTCAGGTAAATATGACACATATGTTTCCCCTCTGATTCTCCTGCAGTTTTCTGCTTATTGTAACCTGTATATAATCTCGCCACAAATTCTTGATACAGGGTACCTGATTCAGGTTTAGACCATCTTTTGGGAGGAAGAACCTAGAGAAAGAGTTTTCTCTTTTTCTGTCTCATGCCATCATTCACTGCAAATGCCCACTGCTCCCATAAAAATAGGTAACATACTTTCTTTTCCCCTGTATATATTAAACTCCCTTCAGACAAATAAGTTTAATCAGACAAATATTCTGAAAAACTTGAATATCATCATCTCTTTTTTTATCTAGCGAAATCTATTACAAAATATTTTGACTATCAGTTAAAGTCATGGATAAGCAGTGCTGTGTGAAAGTCCATCTAAGCTGGTGTGCTGGCATTGGCAGTAGTCAGAAGCTGATGGTTCAGAAAGGTACATAAAGAGTGCAACTGAATTTCTATATCTTGCCAGCTGCCAGAGATATGGATCACATGAATTTTCCTGGAGGGAGGTCATATCCTCATCAGTGCATCTTGCACTTAATAATCCCTACTTACTTTCCCTCAAGAAGATTGTCTGTTTTGGGTTTTTAACTCATTCATGTAAGCATGAACAACATGTTTCTGTCAGTGATTTGCAGTAAACACTGTTGCATATTGTTGGAAAAAAAATACAAAACTCCTTTAAACTTCTAAAAGAAACACTAAACTTTTATGCTTGCACCCTTCTCCCTGCAGCTTCTGTTTTGGGAAAATGTATTATTTTTACAAGTTATTAATGACTAGTCTCCCTCTCTCCTCATCTGTTAAATAGCACTTAATTCATACATCAGAATTTCCATAAGTTCAGCATTTTACTGGCTTTTTCCATATCTTTCTGGCACTATTTTATCTATTTTGAAAGAACTGAAAGCAATACCCTGGATGTTGATTCAGTCAGAAGTGCACTTCTGTTGTTCATTTCTCAATTTCTTTGCTAATAAATGTTGATGCTCAGTCTGGGGCTTCTTTCTTCATTTTTTTAATATTGCTGGATTTTCAGCTGAGAGTGACACATCCAATCATTTTCTCAAGTAAGTAAAAAAAAAAACCAAACAACTATTTTAGTGCTTCACAGGATTGTTTTCACCTGTGTGCCTTATTTTGCACTTACGACACCGGATTTCACTTGCCATTTCATTGCCAAGTCAGTCACTACAAGACTAACTCGTGACAGTTTTAGTTTTGGCTATTGTGAATAATTTTTTGTCATCATCAAACTTTGTCAGTTCACTAGTATTCCCTTTTACTGAGCAATATTTATTCTAGCACGGATCCAAATAGCATCCCACGGGTAACTTATCTCATGGAAAAAAGTTCAGTTTGAGTCAAACATATCACAAACTGCCCCTTTTCTTGGTGTTCTGCAATGAAGAGATTCAAAACTGCCTGCATGTACACCAGAAATGGTGAGCAGCACAATTAATGCCAGACACAAAGAAATTAAATTTTAGTAAGAAAAGATTTGAAGATGTTGAAGGACCTTGTGCCCTCATTGCAAGTGCAGCATGCATCTGGTGCTTCAGGGTGTGATTTTGATCTGTGTTCCCCTGAAAGGGAAGTGGATTCAAGCTCACCAGTGGAGTGCCTGTGTGAGTACTACTGGTCTTCATATGTAGACATAAGGAAAATTTTCATCAAAAATAACTCCTTCTTGGGACTGCATTGCTACCCTTGTTACAATTGCATTAGCAAACATTTTAGAAAGAAAACCACTTCCTAATAACAAAAAAAAGGAAATGGTTGATGGCAAATATTTGTTTAGTCTTATTTCCTCCTCTGACAAAGCAAAAAGCTTCATGTGTAGAGGAGAAGCAGTATATGAGAACAGCTGACTAGACAGCTGCTTTGAAGAAGGAAATTTAGGAGATTTTGTTGTCTGCAGGCTGACCACAGCGCTGGGCTTTTCATGAAAAGAAAAAGCATGTGACCGATTTGAAACAAAGCACAGTTTCTATGAGTAGTCACAAAATCTCAGCTGTAAGTCCTGGTTTTAGAGTGGCACTTCAAAGGGGTTACTGAGGACAGAGGAGCAGACGGAGCACAAGTCTAGTGAGTATGATGCTCAGGGAGGGATCAAAAGAAGGGGAGCTGCTAAGCCTAAGGATGAGAAGACTTAACACAGATCTAATAAGTGTGCAGACTACACTGTTAGCCAAGAGGGGAGCAAGCTGTAGCTCTCAGTAAATATGACGAGATTTACACTCAGTCTTTAACAGGAAGTTTGGTTTTTGTTCTTTCTTTTTTTTCAGTAAAGAAACAAATTCCTGGAAAAAACACTGTGACTGGAGAATTTTATGAGTTGTTAGGCAAATATCTAACAAATCCCAAAAAATTAATGTGTCTTTGTTAAAAAAAGTGATCTAGGCTTCTAAACTCTGCTCCAGCCTAGTGCTCTAACTTTGTAATATTGAAGAAGGAGAGGGATTTCTTTTCTCTCTTAAAACCCATATTAAAGGTAACAATTTCCTTAGAGACACTTTCAGAGAAAAATTAATAGAGATGTTCAAAAATAGCAAGTGCTTAATATTCTTAAGCTCTTTAAGGGCTATGGGTGTGTTCATGTTGACAAGAATATCATCTATATTATATTATCTATAACATTTGCGTTTACATTATTCCCTATGCAAAGCAAACTACTGATTTAAAATTGTTTTCCTTGGTGTGAACTGGTACTTTTGCTTTTTAAACAAGTGTTTCTTAGTTCTTTCCAGCACTAGTTTACAGTAACATCCTCTGGTCAGAAGTATTCTTTTACTGTGTCAGAGAATTTAAGTAAAATCAAGTACATTGAAGTAGGCTTGAACTTGTCTTCTGGAATTTCTAGAACATCATAAAAATTTAAGTCCACATGGAAATTGTGTCTGTTATACATGAAAGAAGAAAGAGCCATAACTGTACAGTTTAGATTCGTTCACCTTATTAACAAAATCTGAATTACTTAAAAAGGAAAGAAAAAAGAAAAAGACTTAAAGCTGTTGAAAGCATGCATTTCAAAATGAACAGAAAGTCATAAAACTAAGCATCAAATCAAATCTCACTTTTACTTTATTGTTTTATTTGTTTCAATAATGAAAAAAAGTAAAAGCATTGTGTTAAGATTTTTTTAATTAAAAAAATCAGCAAAAACCAACCAAACCAAACAACAGCAACAAAAAAAAACCCAGCATCAAACTCCCATACTCAGAAAGTGCTGATTCGGGTTTCCCAGTATCTTTGTTTTGTCCCTGATGCAGTTTTGCAGGTATTTTTACTTTCTTCTCCCTCTGTTGCTTTATACCCGACTCCAGGTAGGGTATTGTGAAATTTCATTATTGATCATTAAAATGTACTTAAATTCTTAGAAGGAAGGTGCTGTAAGAGGCAAAACATTGTTATTTTTTCATAATGTGCCATGTACTTCCTCTTTTTTTACAAAAGAACATTATAGCAATTTTGTGTGCTCAAAGACGTACAGGGCTGCAGTGTTTTCCTATTCAGTAAAACAAGGAACTTCAACATCATTAAAGCTGATCCTTTCTTCTGATCCTCTGCTGACCAGGTTTTGGCAGGACCTCTTGAAATATCTGGCAATCTGTCAGGCTGTTACCACTTCAGAAGTACTAATTTTCCTCTTAGATGAGGTGCAGCATTAGTCATGTATTTTCTTTGTTACAGCAGATGTAGAACCCAGCAGCCAAGTGATCAACACACGCCCAGGCTTAGCCCTGCTGCAAATGTTTCAGTTATCAAACATATGGTCTGATGTTGTGAGCCTTGCTTAAATGTTGTAACTGCAATCAGCTGTGCAAGAACACTGAAACCAGGGAGGACTCTGCTCGCTTTTGGATAGAAGGATTTCACACAGCCACCTGAAAAATGCTTTCTGTGCAGCTGATACAGACATTACTATCAGGTTGCAGATACTGACAGACAGATGTTGTTTCACGTAGTGCTCATAATCCCCCTCAAATATTTTAAATAACAGAAAAGCATGTACAAGGGAACAAAAGGTAACGAAGGCCATGTGACAATGAAAGTGCTGCAGTTCCAAGGAAACTATAAGCCAAGAATCTCAAAATATTTTGAAAAATGTTTAACTTTCAGAAACCCTGTGAGAAAGTTACATGGCATATTGCAGACAGCTTTCCTGCTATTTAAGAAAAGACTCCTTCACTCCGTAGTCCTTGTCTCATTATATAAGGCAATACTGAATACACAGTAGGGAATGGAGAGGAACTACAAAAAGAAATGACAACTGATTTCAAATCCCTTCCAGTTTTGCTAAACTGCCATTTTGAAGTAGTAAAGGGGACATGTGACAACAGTAAATAATTCTCCAGCAGCAATCTGGGAGCTGAACAGAAACATTTATCCCTTATTAAGATAAATTTCCAAGGAACACAATCTAGTTTAATGATAGTTTTCTCTATATAATTGCTAGAGCTACACATCACTGGCCAATTTCTCTTAGACCCTTTGAACAAAGTACAGAAGACAAGTCATGTCTCAGCTTAATTTGTCAGGAAGCTACCTTATTTTTCTATTTTATTCTCTGGAATTAATTATGCATTACCCACTTAAGATCACTATTTCCAGATGATTGTCCAAGCACAGTCAGGTTACGTATGCCTGAACACATCTTCCTTAAAGAAATTACATGTGTAGCCTTCAGGAAATGCAATCCTGAGAGGAAGATTAACCTTTAGTTGCATTTACATTATTTTTGGAGCATGACTAACCTTTTATTTGGAAGTATTAAACAGGAGGAATTGGACTATTTACAGATGGACAAAAACTGCTGATTGAAAGCCAACTTCTGCTCTTGATGGAATTAGTAGGACTTTTGTTAAAGACCTAAGTAAAAGATCAGTTATCCCTCTTGTGCTTAAAGTTTGATTTTCAGAGTCACTCAAGGAATCACAATTTCAATCATTGTCAAAAGGAGTGAAGAGACTCACAATCTCTGAAAACAGGGACTGTTTCACTCAGGTATTTTTTCCCCTGTCTCTACACTATATTACGACCAGGACATATATATATATTATATTATATATTTTATATATAAATATATAAAATTGTGTTACATATTATTATATTCTATTAACTAATTAAGCAATAGAGTTATATTATTATATAACAATATAAATTGTACACTATATGTATACACATATATAATATTATATTATGACTAATCCTAGTCATAGGATAGTCATCCTAGTCATTGGATATACCAATGAAAATACTTTAGATACTTTAGCTGCAACTGGATGTACTCACAACAGCAACACAAAGCCCACGGACAAATCTTTTCTCTCTTATTCCCATTTTTTAAATTCAAATTTATCAATCAAAGCAAATTTTAAAAAAAGAAAAAAAAAAAAGGATTTTTTTGGCTCCAAGATTTACAGTACAGTCAGTTAAAAAGCAGAAGAGAGACTTGTAAAGCCAAATGTTGCAATAAATACAATTGTATTTGATTACACTTCAGAAATGATGTTTCTGTGAACGTTCCTCATTACATCAAATGAGATGCTCTTTACCTTGCTGCAACTAAAGGGGATTTATGGCAGGGGACAGAAGTAAGATAGTAAATATTCCCCTGGTTTATATCCATGCTGTTCTTTCCCCATTAAAGATTTGGTGTTTTCTGAGAGATTTTTCTGGTGTGTGGGCTGAGTGCTGATAGTCTCTTCTCAAAACAAAATGTGAAATGACTCCATTTCAATTCCTTCTGTGAAAAAGCCAGAAGTGGCTATAAAAGATCAGCCGGTGTCATGTCTTTATTTGGTGGAGTCTTGTGTAGTTAAAACAAAGGTTTTGGCTTTGCATGTGAAGAAGTAATTTCTTTTTCCCTACATAGGCAAAAATCTGCTAATATTCTTTACGTTGGTGATTCCAATAAGCAATAAGCTTCATTTTAAACTTCCAAATATTGACTAGAAAGGAACCTGTCTTCTCTAGTAAGTGAATAGAAAGCAGAATACCAAGCAGAAATTGGTAATAAGGAAAGCGATGTCCTGTCATCAACTTAGATTACATTTCTATATGTATAATACAAAAAATATAAGACAATTAGACAAGGACAGGAAAGAGGTCCTGGAAGATCATACATGAAAACCTTTCAGAGGGCCCCAAAGGATTTCAACATACCTTTACATACACAAGTCATTCAGGATTCTAGTCACTTCATGTTTCTGATCTTTTTAACTATACATAGCCATTTTTCAGGCTTGTCATAGTTGGTGTCTTAGCTAAAATTTGGTACAGTTAATGAATGAGTTGGGCACAGATTAGCCCTGAAACTGTTCTGGTCTAAGGGGTTTTTTTACCACAAGTATAGGATACGATCTCTTCAGAGACAAATGCTGTTGACTGTAGTTGGTAAAGTAATTTAGAATGCTCTATTTAAATAATACTTGATATTTTGTATGGCTTATCCTTACCCTATGTCTCTGAAGCACCATGAAACACTTCAGCTGCATCCTTTCCAGGGAACAGTGAAATCTACTGTGCATAAGTGTACAAGAGGTAACAAGATGATGTGCGCTATTCCTCCAAATGATATGTTCATGGGCTCTAAAAACTGAATGCAAAGTCTATCACCTTTGAGAAGCATGGGTGAAAGCACCTGCTGTATACTTTTTAGTGCCAGATTATGTCACTTCTCCCTGTCCTTGCTGTTAGAGAAATTGTGACTGTACTAGATGAGGAAAAATGCTTATTTTCCACCCAGTACTCCATTTATTTAAGATGAGCATATTTGGGGTAACTCAGGATAAAATGACAGGTTTAAGTTCTTCTGAATTATTCAGCTGTGAACTAACCCAAAATAATATGCTGTGGCAATGTGAGGGATATGAGATTTCCCTTTTGTAGAGGACACCAATATCTGTTCAACAGAAAACAAGCAAAGGATTTTGTTGAAACACTACAGAGTTCTTTCACAGTGTGTAAAAGGAACACACCAGATAAATTTTAATATAATTTCCACTGGTGCAATGGACAGCTATTGATTTGGAAAGCTTATTGAAATGTAATGAAGGACCACGCTGCTAATAAGGAACAGTTTATAGTGGCGTTAACACATCAATGTTTCATCAGGGTTTTATTTTTAAAGTCTGTTCTAAGTGCTGGAAGTAGAATTAAAGGCAGTTAATGTGCTTGATCCCTTTTTTCCCCTCCCTTCCTTTTATGGAAGATTTGAAGATAGCAGAGAGGATGTGTCTATGTTGTAATGCACATCATGTTTGCATGCTTTCATGTCCTGTTGATTTAGAGGAATCTGTTATCTCAGACAGAGGATTTGGGGATTGCAGATTTAGTGCTGTGCAGATCACCTAGCTAAAGTCTTCATCTTTTCATTGCTATATTTTAGTAACTCATTGCTAACTTTTGTCTTGTCATAAATTCTGTTAACAGCTATGTTTGAAATACTCATTTTGTCATCAAGTGTGCTGTGCCAACATAAACATAAAGGTATGGAATAGGTTCAGAATACGTGTCAATGTAGTTACAGCACACATTCTGTACACTGGCTCATAATGTTAAAACATCATGTTTGTTTTCATGATAAAAACAAAACATGTTTTCATGTTTGTTTTCATTATTCTTTACTGTGAGGGTGATGAGGAACTGGAACAAGTTGGCCAGAGAAGCTGTAAATGCCTGTCTCTGTCAGTGTCCAAGACCAGGGTGGATGGGATTTGAGCAACCTGGTCTAGTGAAAGGTGTACCTGCCCATGGAAGGGGTTGAACTGAATGATATTTAAGGTCTTTTCCAACACAAATCATTCTATGATTATGTAATTTTTGAATAAGAGCTGTGAGTTTTCACTCCTTGAGGAAAACAGTCATTGCTTTAAGGGATTGGGTCTGTATGTAACCTTGTGAACCTGAAAGTTATAAATGTAAGTCAGGATCCTGTGAATATACCTTAGTCCAACATACCTACATTTTAAAGAACATCCCTTTGAGGAAGGAAAGTTAAATGTGATCATGTGGGAAGCACTGCATATGCACTTAATGAGGAAAGTTTAGAACTGGTTGTCTGGCAGTTCCTAGAAAAATATTCCCAAACCAGAATATTTACAGAGAAAGTCCTCATGACTCACTCTAACTTTTATAAGCTTGGGTAAGAAAAAAGAGAAATTTTCAGGTAGAAGAGTAAAGTGTATCTCATCTCAAATATAGAAAAAATTTTGGTTTGTTTTTTTTTTTTAAATCTTCCTTTTAGCAATTTATCCTGAACGAAAACAAATGGACTTGTTATCCTCCCACTGGTATTAATTGAGAGTTACTGTAGGAGGATCAGGGTCTGGTTTATGACTTGACAAACATTCTGCTGTATTATCAAAAGAAGAGAACACTAATCTAAATTCTAATTCTGGCTTCCCTTAACAATAACTCAGACATTGCACAGCACAATTTTCTCAAACCTTCTACTTCTGTGGTTTCATTTAGACATTAGGATAACAGCTGTCTTAGAGGGCTCCTTGTCTGTGTTTTGCTTGTTTTGAGACTTTTTGATCAATTGGTTAGTAGCCTGAACAGGTAACTGTAAGGTGACTGACTATTTCAGCCACTGTAAGGTGACTGAAATTTTTTGTGCCTGTTAACACTCTTCTAATTAGAAACTAATGTTTTTTCCCATCCTGCTATTTGGTTGAACATCAAAACATCACACTAAATTTTTTGTGCTTTTCATCAGACCTTGTGAACTCCTTGAATGACTGAAGAAAATAAAACATGCAATTGTCTGATATTTTAATGCAGTGTAACTCCAAATGGAAGACCTGAAGAGCCCTACTCTATGGAATATCAAGTCTGTGTGTGTGTGTGTGTAAATAAGTAAACAAAAATATGTGGCAGGCTTGTGGAGGGGAAGGAGAAAGGTATGGAGGAGGAATAAAATTTTTCCTGGCATTTAATTTTACAGCATATTATTATACAATCTAAAATAATATTATTTGCTGTTTTCAATAATATGTCAAAAGGCTTATCTGATTAGATTTTGGTGAAAAAGTGTGATCTAAGCCATACACTTTAGTTTAAGTCACATTTCACTGCAGATGATGACACAATAAGCAGTGCAGAATGGGATTATTTTGAGGGTTCTGTCAAAAGGTTCCATACTATATGTCCCCTGTTCCCATTTCTGGATATCAGTGGAAAATTCAACCTAAATGGCTAATTTATACATGTGCATGATGTTAAGTTTTATTGTTCTGACAGTAAACCAACACCAGAATATCATTGAGCCTACTTAGATCAGGTCTTTGGTTACATCCTAACTACAAAGCAGGTGTCTTATAATGCTTAAAACCCTACTTTTCACAATGGACCTGGTCCTGGTGGGATCTTGAAGACAAGAGCTTGCATCTTGATTTTAGAACTGAAGAGGAGCTGATAGCTGGCATGCTGTAATCAGCGTGTTATTTTCAGTGTTCAGGGCTAAACAAATGCTCATTGAAAAGCTGCACGGATTGGGAACAGAAGAGTGACAAGAAAAGTGTAAGGACAGGATTTCAGTAGAAAAATACTGTTCTTATCATTGGTGTGTTATCTTTGGCATACTTTATTCAAAAAAGCATTCTGTTTGCAAACTGTGTTTTCTTTATACTTTTCTACTTGAGACTCTGCATCCTTACCACAGAACTGTAGAAGAGACTTCATGAATTATAACTGATAAACCTTGGCTTTATACAACTATAACAGCTTCAAAGAACTACTGCAAGTTCAGCGGTTGCAGTATGGGGAGAAAGAATTTGTGCATATGTGGCCAACCTGAGAGTATAATAGATGATCAGTACAGTTTTTAAAATGAATAAATCATGATATATTCTTAAGGCAGCTTCCATTTAGTAAGTGGAAAATAATAGATAAAAAAGAAATATTTTGGGCTTTTGAATAATTGCACATTTATCATACGCCTCTATGAATGATTTTTATCTCATTTCAATGGAAGACCAAGAATTTGCCAAATTCATGGCATCTCATGATAATCTCTGTCTCAGTCTTTCAGATGTACTGTGTTCCTAATGTCCCATTAATATTCCTTTGGTTACAGATGGCTGCATAGACATCTTTGTGCCTCCACAAGAATACGTCACCAGGAGAATAAACCTTCATGTGAAACCTTCTGTCTGACTCATCTGAGTAAATATTAAAAAAAAAAGGCAGAAGGAAATAATGGCTGAATGTTGTCAACATTCAATTTGTGACTTTAAGCTAATTTTTACTTTCTATAAGTTTAAAAGCTGTGCTCAAGTTTAATATGAGAAATTCAGCTTTCACTGAAAATGATATAAAATAAAAAAATCAATCTCCCCGACTTCCCAAGACATTTTTCAGGTTACAAGAAATTTCAAGAAGTTAAATATAGTGTATCCTTTAAACTTTTAGAAGCTCCTTTAATGACTGAACTTCTAGAACTCTCAATTTTTAAGTTTTCTCTGTAACACAGGTTATTTACTTCTTCCTTTCTGTAGGGAAAATGAAAATTCTTATGTGCAATATGGAGAGGTTTTATAATGTTTTTCTGAACAAGATTCTTGACTGAATGTACTCACTTTTAAAATTACCCACCTGAGCTAAATTACTTAAATCTTTTTTGGAGACCATCCCTTTTTTAAAAAGTCTGAAAAAAGTGAAAAACTGAGCAATGGTACGTTGGTTTTCCTGTTGCTCTGAATGGAACTGAAGAGGTACCCATCCATCATGGGGAACAATGAGTGGACATCATGATTTTAACAACTGGAAGCCTGGATTCCAAGTGTGAACATCTTAGCTATTAAGTTTTACAGTAATCAGAACAGAGAAAGGAAGATTTTTTTTTTACAAGAAAAGCAGACAACTTTGTTAAGTGAGTCCAAATTAAGGTAGGGCTTGATTCTGCAAACAGCAGGACTTTGTATAGTGTATTTCAGTTCACTAATAAACATTGCTTCTGTTTGGTAAGGTTTCATGAATCAGTGTAATTTTTTTGGTCATATTATTTCTTCAGAAACTCTGGGAATTTTAGCACAGTTTCTATGGTCTCTTTGGAGAATTGAGACAAGATCACAACTACTGAAGGTATAGTGTCAGACAGGAAGAAGCCAAGGGGGCTTTCTCTGACACTGAAGTTATGCTGAGGACTATTTCAAAGAGTCGGAAAAGAGAGTTTGTGCTCTGAGTGCAGCAGAGGAGCAAATGGCTCTCAGCAGAAGGGTTTTTACTGAACTGAGGATTGAGTCTCCAGGTTCTGCATTTCAGTGGCAGGTTTTAGTGTGTCATTTTGAATTTTTATAAGAATGTGATCTTGGTCATGATAAAAAGAGCAAGTCAATCTTATTTTATTAAACTTAGCAACAGTAATATCTTCTAGCATGATATCAGACCATCTCTATTAAGGATTATGGGTTTTTTGCCATGCACTCTGAGTGATCAAGAAGGCATTAGGCTTGTGTATTTGTGACAACTTTAGACACTCACTATTTTTCTATATTAGACAGTAAATCTGAAAAAGGAATGAATTTATTTCAACACCAGCAGTGGCAAAACAACAAAATGATGGTATACTATCTGTGGATTAATAAAGCAGCAGACAAAGCAAGAACAGGCCAAAACATCTGCGGTTGCTGTTTCATCAAAGTTCATTGGGAAAAGTCTCAGACAGTTTGGACATGCAGTTTCCTAGAGCAGATATTTTTATTTTTAATCATAGATATTTCATGCACACTTCAAATACTTTAAAAAGACCTAAAGATCCTGAAGGGGCATTGTTTTCTAGTACCTGAAGAGTTACCTATGTGTACTTTCGTCTCTATATTCTTCATTTCAAAAAAGATGGTATTTCTTTTTTCCCTTCTTTCATACTTTCTTAACAATAACTTTTATATTTATGTGTATTTATTCACGTGAGTGCAATGAACTTGCCAAATGACTGAAAAGTAAAAACTTTCAGAGAATGGACTGTGTTTAGATATTTCTTGCTTAGAAAGGTAAAATGGAGCCCCTTATGGTTTGCCACGTGCACAAATACTGAATAAGGACAAAACAATCACGTAATAATAGCCATTTTATCTGACACGTAAAAAAATGGTAGCTCCTAATTCAGTTTATAATAGTGTGCAGTACAACTGGATACCCTCAAATAGGACATAAACATTAGTCAGTTAGAAAGCAAATTAAAAAAGGGTTTTTCAAAAATTAAATGTACCATAAAACTGCAAAATGGAAGCGCCTCTCTCACTGTAATCAGGCTGTTACATTTTTGTAATACTGGTTAATAAAATCTGAGTTTCAAATACAGTCGGAAAGACAATAAGCATTTTCATCCTGTATTATTCTACGAAAAATAGTTCCGTTAATTTTGTGGTTATAATTAACAGATTTTGACAGGAATGAAGTTAAGAAAGAGTTGAATGTTTTAACCCTTCTTTTCATCTGTATCATATTCTCTCACCTAGGAATAAGCATATTTTCTTTATTTTCTATACATCTTATTTTTGTATTTTAAATCCTTTCTTGGATGTAAATTCATGTCTCAGGGCTGGAGGTGTTTTTTATTATTTCCTTCCTATAAGCCTGAGTTACTTCTTTGAATCCTGTTTCCCTTTTTTAAATGTGTTTTCTCAGTCTTTAACTTCAGAAAGCTCAAGATTTCCTAATGCAGCCCTATTGATCTCTTACTAGGATCCTTGTCTTTCTCCTAATGTAGGACAGTCTGCCATCGTTGAATTAGTATGGTTCCTTCCTGTCAGGTCTGCTACAACACTTTATTCCCTTACAATCGTGTCCAATGTCCCTAGCAATGAGTTTCCTCAGGTCTTTGGGGTCTACTTTTTCTCCACTGTTTTCATTTCACCATCACTTCTTGCTAGCCATAATATCAGAAGCACTATTGAATATAATTTCTACTGTTATTCTAGCACTTTTGATCAAAATTTAATACAAAATAGTTCATCTTTTGATAATTTTCTACAGCTTGTGATAATGCTGATCCCAAGATTTTCCAGGATCATCTCAAGTTATCTGAACCTTGCATTGCTATCAGATATTCTCTAATTAAAAGTTCCTGTTACTACCATGTCCTACTTTGTGAATAATTCTTGTAGTTGTTTAGAAGAAAAACTCAAACACATTATTCAGCTTTCCTGAAGAGATATTTCTTTAATAGGACTTACCATTATATCCTCCTCCTTTTCCTACGTTACTTCTCACAGTGAGAGAGCTGAGCATGATGTTTTGTTTTGTTTTGTCTTCCATATCTATATTTTTTGAGATATTTTTTCATTCTAGGTCAGATTGTTCTTGTTATAAATGTTCCTTGATCATTCTCATTCTCCAGTGATTATTAACAAAACAGAATCTGTTGGCAGAAATGAAAGGGAATCAATTTAATAGTTTTCTTGAAACCAAAATAAAAATATCCCCTGCTTTCTTGGAATATTGTAAACTGGCTTCAGCTCCTATGTATTCAATAAATCAACTATAATTCCTCATATGCCAAGTAAAATTTTGAGATCTTACAACCCGGAAAATGTGCACCATTACAAAACCCAGAAACCTAGTTGTCTCCACAGACATGAAAGATGCTGTTCCAATTTCTCCCTGTCATGCTCTCACAAACGAGTATTGTGTCCATTAGCTTTGAATGCACTCATGGATAAATAAGGTCTTTGAACTAATCTGTACACAAAGCTGGCTTGGCAGGGTTTGGAGGTTTAATTGAACTTCATATTAATTTACAATTAGTTTATTTTGTTTACTTTCTGATGGCATTAGCAAACATATAAAGGAGGTACAAATAAAATTTGTGCCAATTACATTTGAGAATAATTGGATTTTATTAATCCAAGAATTCATGCAACCAATTTAATTATTGGTACTCTTAGTTCAGATACCTCATTATTCCTTACACTAATTAATCACAACCACTAATGAGTAGTTTTGAAATGGGACTGTTTACTCATTTGCCCTGAATGGAAGTTTTCTTAAACAACCATTGATATTTACTTTAGGGAAACAAGCAACTTTTCTGAATTAATTTATTTATATGTTTTCAAAAAATTACATGAAAGATAACAGCATTTTTCTGGGTTCAAAATAAGAAATTTAAAAGATTATTATTCCAGTCCTGTCTGAGTTTGAGCAAACGACTTACATATGCCTTCTCAAAATGCTGTTATTTGGCAGGGGTAAATGTACATCAAAATGGAAGATTAACAAATACTATAAATAATCATAGGGTTATGCAGAGTTACTTTCTGAATAACTGTAATAGCTTTGGAGGCTGTCTTCCTCCTCTGTCTCTATACGCTCAGTCTGGAAGCACATTCCAGTTTTTATGGTGTTGTGTAGAAACAACACACTAAACATAAGAGTTAGCAAGCAGGGTATTACAGAGAATATCCTCCCTCACAGAGGTGTAAGAGAAAACACCTTTGAAAGGAAGACATTATTTCTGGTGGAATGAAATGCACAGATGATCTTGAAAATAACTTAATTCAAAGGTGAATGTGGAAAACGCATTTGGATTTTAACTGACAAGGCCAAAGGAAAGAGGATAAAGTTAGAACTGACTGGGGAAAATAGTTTCTCATGGACTGGATGGTACAATATTGTGGAGGTTGAAGAATAAGTAACTAAGAGAATGGTGTCAAAAAAAGACCCAAAACAACCTCAGGAAATAACAAAGACAAGGAAAATAATTGTAGTTGTAAGCCTGCAAAATAAAAAGCAACTCCCAAAGGAGCTGGGGAAGAAACCTCTCTGTATGAACATATTTAAGAAAATGCAAAAATTCCAGAAAGCCAGGCAGAGAGGCAAAAAATAATGACAGTCAAAGCAGTGTGAACATCAAGGTCAGAAAAGGAGTTGGAAGGGGGAGGACGTGCTCAAGGTAGAGCAGAGATTCTCCTGCAGCCTGTGGAAGAGAGCACAGAGGAGATGGTATTTCCCTGCAGTCCCCAGATGAGAGACACCTAAAACTACAAGCTATTATTTTTTAATTTAGATTTAATACAATTATAGCAGAACTGAAGACCAAGTTCCACAGCAGACACTGTGAACTATAACCTGCCACCCCAACTCACTTTCTCAGCTGGAAAATACATTGCAAACACAATCATGTCCCAGTAGTTCCCCTAGCATTTCAGACTTAAAACATAATCCAAATGATATCTCACTAGAGAAAAAAAAAAAAAACCAAAAACCAAACCAAACAAACAAAAAAAACAAACTAAAAAACAATAAACCCAAAGCTTACAATGACAAAAAGAAAAAGATACTGTATTCTACGACTTTTAGGAAACAAAAATAATGCTTTGTACTACAGAAGGTGGAACTTGCCTCTGGGAAAGTCGTTGCAGCAATTTTTAGATAAAAATCAACGTTAGGAAAAAAATATCAAATTTTGGAATAGTCAGGGACTGTGAGAATGATAATGAACTTTGGCACCCAATTAGGTAGGGAATATCTAAGCTCTTCAAAGCTCCATTTATGTATAAACTAGATCAAAGTTCTCTATCAACTGTCTTTGAAGAAAAGCGTTTACAATTCCTCTTTTCCTTCCTCCCCCGCCTTCTGATTTTCCCCTCCTACTTTCAGGGCACTGACAACCTCTGCTGGCACCTTTCAGCAAGTCACTGAGTGCAACATGGAGAGAAGGCTGGAGGAAACATTTAACTTTTACCTGAAATTTGAACCATTGTCACCTACAGAGCTTAGTGTGAACTTTTTATTCCTGATATAATTTTAACATGTGGAAGACCATATGAAATAAGAGAACCAGAGAAAGGCCTGGGCTGGAAGGGACCTTAAAGATCATTTAGTTCCAACCCCCCTTGTCATGGACAGGGATTTCTTTCACTAGACAAGGTGGCTCAGAGCCCCATCCAGCCAGGTCTTGAATACCTCAAGGGGTGGGGAGCCCACAAAAATAAAATTCTGGTTTAGTGAAGGACATTTAGATGTGCTACGTTTAGGCACCTAACTAAATGAACACATTCATCATTAAATTACTAATAAACACAGTAAATTATGCAATTCCTATTCATGTAGAGTCATGAATAAAATATTGGCAGTACCTGAGTGAATATGTGCTATGTTTGCCTGTCTCATTTATCATCCAGTGAGAATAAGAACTTCTGTTAAACTGTACTTACTTTACCTGAGAAACTGAATCTTAAGGCAAAAGCCCAAGTTATAATTTTTTTGTTGGCACAACTTAATGCTCCAAGAAACAGCCAACTGCTTTCTTGAAATATTTGGTGTTCAACTTACATTTCATGTGAAATCAAGTTTTGATACATGACTGTGCAAAAATGAAGACAAAAATTGAGCTCCAATAATACATTAGAAAGACCTAAGCAGACAAGTGTCCAGTCCACCATAGACAGAATTAAAAATTTTAGAAATTCATCAGCCACCAGTGTGCACAGTTTTTGATGTCAGGTAAATTTCTTGCTCTTTACACAATATCTAGCACCATCAATTTTAACAGTATTCCAAAACTTCAGTATAAACCACCTTAATGACATATTATAGCTAAGAATCAAATAAACATGGCAAATTCTGTAGAAATAACTTTTGTGTATGTTTTGACTTATTTAAATTATGCCTTCACATACTTATCTCTCCATGAAGAAAATGAAAACCTTGGCAGTTATTTCTCCAGTGAACTTTGAAGAATCGTGTTTAGAACCACTGAATCAAAAGACAATCACTAGATAAAATACTGTGAGTTCAGAGGTAGATTAAAACTAAAACAAACAAAATCAATGTATTTCCTGTTTCTATGTTCTGGTGGTTTTTATAATAACCTAGAAACCATAAAACAGAAAACTATGATCATGCTAAGGAGAGAAAGACGCATGGAACAGCCAAATGAGTGCCAGGGTTACACAGCACACCAGTCTAAGTGAACAATGAAGCCTGTATTTCCTATACCCCTGTGCACTTGCAGTCATCCTGGAATTATGTTGCCTCTTGTATTCAGTTCATCAATACATCAACATTCCATAGTGCTACATTTAGAACATTTTCCCAGAGAAGAATACATGGATATGAACTAATGGAGACTCATAAACCAAGGATAAGCAGATAAGAAAAATCGCTGTCTCAATTATTTCATAGTACATTGATTTTGATGTGTTTTGACTGAGTACAGATTAAGACAGAAGTTTAGCCTTTGAGTTTGTTTGTTTTTTTAACAGTTGATACTTTATTAAAATGGAAAATTACTGTTAATAATAAAATCTTCTTTCTACATTTTATTCATTCTTGGTGCTTGACATTTTGGTTAAAAGTGTGATTTGGAATACAGTATAATGTCTCAACTCTGGGAAATATTTTAATAACTGTGTTAAATCATTCTTAGATTATATATTTAAGGTTATAAATACTTTAATTCCTTAGGGGTAAAGAAGATTAAATGACATATATATACTCTCACTATATAGCACTGATGTCTTGAGTGTTATTATAATAGTTATATTTTAAGCATCAAGAAATTATTTTCATCATAATATTGGAAAAAATATTTTCAAAGTAATTATATTTATATTTTCATTATGAAACATTTTATATCATCTGAATTGTTTGAAACTTTCCCTTTTTCAGTAGTTTTTTTCAGGCATAAGAAGTAAAACTACTCAAAGAAGGAGAGAATGAAAAAACGTACAAACTTAAAGGTAGCAAGAAACTGTTATTGTAGTTAGGCTTTCTAAGAGTAGTTGCGGAGCAATATAAGTTTCTAGAATTAATAAGTTTGTTTTCATAGAAGGGAGTATAGTTTATTTTGAAACGGATTCAGATATAGATTTTTCCTTTCTGCTTGAAAGTCTATTTGTTTATTTTGAACAAACAGGAAGAATGGCAGGATGACATCTAACAGAATCCTTAAAAACAATTTTGTATCCATTATCTAACTCACCTGGCCCATTGAGAATTCAGAAGATGGAGGACTTGAATTTGCCATTTCACAGTAGGGCCAATTTGCTATAAACTAAAGTAGTATCTTAGGGACATGGGTTTGCTTCACAAGTTGCAACTCAGAAGACATGAAGTCATTCACTGCACTTGTTAAAATTGGGGTTTGGATTCCTGGAAGCAGCATCTACAACGTCAGCTTGTCTTCAGGGACACAGACATGTTGACAATAAGATGAGTGCTCGTTAAGATAGTTGGATGTGCTTCATGAATATATCACGCAGATGTACACTCAGAGCATGTCTTTAAAAAGCCGGCAAATTTAAGTAAGTTACTCTAAAAATGGTCTAATTTTGGCCTCTAGCAACTAAATATTACCAGGAATAAATTATATCAAACACATAAATTGGTTTAGAAATTTAACAATTATCTTCTTTAAGACTCAGTTTTTAAATAGTGTGACTGACTTCCTTTTGGCCAAAGGATAAGGAAAAATGCATAATTTTATATCTCCTTCCTACTATATCAGATGTCTTAGGCCTCAAGCCTCATTTTCTTAACACATTTCCATTTTATCCAAAAATACTTTCATAGTAGTTAGGATAAAATAACTGTAAAGTTAGGATAAAATTCCTGTGGAAGTCTGGGTTTACTTACATTCTTTTTCCTAGACATTGTTATTGTCAGATAATAGGAGACGTGATAATCTCAAGTAGCAGCCAGATGGGGAGAGAGAAGGAGGGTGCAACAGGCAAAGAACCAAACTTTATCATGCCAGTCACTGCCCTTTTTTATATGTGGTCTCAAGCAAAACCCAGGACCATCCTGGACATCTTGATTTGCAATAATGCACCACATTGATGCTGTACCCTAGGGAAGGGTCTACACTACACAGATCACATCTATAAAATGACACTGGTATAAATCACACTGAAATGGAATTGCAAGTAAAGATATGTTATTTCACTGTCCATACTTACAGGTAATTCTGGATTATTTTCTCTTTCATTTACTGGTCCATCTACAAGTATCCAAGGAACAGTATTTCACAAAACCTTTACTTCAAACCCATGACATTTACTATGTATTCTGTGTTACATCAAAGCAAGGGACTGTAATAAGTCCATTCAAATACCGTAAAAGACTTGTTACAAAGCAGCCTGTATTAATGTGACAGGTATTTCACTTAATTGATTGCAGGGAGAAAACCAGCAGATTTTCCATCTAGTATAGTTAATAGTCCTTATTTTACTTTGCTTGTATGCACGTGGCTTTTGCTTTACCTGTAGAACTGCCTTTATTTCCACCCCTGAGTTTTCTCACTTTTACCCTTCTGATTGTCTCCCCCATCCCACCAGGGGTGAGTCAGTGAGTGTCTGTATGGTGCTTAGCTGCCAGCTGTGGTTAAACCCTGACAGCACCCTGCTGCATAAACTGCCTGGCGCTGATACAGGATACAAGTGCTTGATCCTCCCCAGTCCGGGGTTAGCTGGAGCAAAGCTTTGATCAAGGACAGCTGACAGAGTTCATTAGAAGCTGCTAGGGCTACCCTTACTTTATTTTTAGCCTTAGCAGCAGAAATACTCAGAGGATTCCCAGGAGTTCCTGAATCCCAGGCAAGGTGCCCAGAAATCTTGACAAGATCTCAAGAAAATCTGAAAGAAGCGGAGTCCAGAAACTTCTGTGCGAACCACTGCGATCTGTGGGCTGCCTCTGGGAGCTGTGCTGTTACCTATCATAAAAGCCTAAACATGGGGTCAAGCACATTTTCTTCCTTTAGCTGAAACGTTAAAGAAGAGCAGAAGAGCAACATTGCCTGGATAAGGGAACGCATCTAATTTGAACTTTTCTGTGTATTTCTCAATACACAGTAAAAATTGTTCCTAAATTTATATAATGTGAAGTGTCCCATTCAACACACAGTGCTTAAGGGAACTTCTGGATCAAAGTTTAAAAACTGTAATTTTTATTACACATTGATAGAAAGTGAGTAATTTCTTATGGCAATTTAAATTTAGTCTTGAGTCTTAAAGACGATTTAAGCAAAGAGACACTCATCACCCAAGAAAAATTAATTTAGGGATTAGGCCACAGAACTCACCCAAATTGCAACCTGTTTTTGAGTGTATTTCTTTGTGTATATCACTTTCTTGATTTGGACAAACTCAAAATGCAATACTGATTCAGTGTAAACAATTCATTTCAGGGGGTTTACTATAGGGATTTTCATCCATTAACTTATACATAGGGAGAACCAAAGTTCTGGATATATATTTTCAATTAATCTATTGCTGCTTTGTGTAGTACCTACTATATGTTGTCTTATGTAAAACCTTAATTAGTGGCAGTGAGACACTATACAAAAGCCAGTTCAAAAGAATAAATAACAAAATTCCTTGGGGCAATAATGAAATAATATTATGTAGAATAATAGAATATTATTCTTTAAATCAGAAGATCCAAAGTCTTAATAGTAAATGGAGTCATTTAAAATCATGTGCATTACATAGTAAGTTTTTATTCCTTGTGCATATAATCATATTTAAAGAGAAAATAACTCTGATGTTGACCACTGAAGAAAATGCCTGCATTTGAGATAAGAGTTTTATGCAAATGGGAATGAATAGAATCATTCCGATCCAAAAAAAAATCGAATGCACTAATTCACCCCACCATCTGTATAATGAATCATGTAACTCTTCCTAATGAAGAAAAAGGAAGAGCAGAAAAATGTCATAAATAGGAATGAAAATAACAAAAAAAACCAACAAAATATTTTCTTTCAAAATCATTGCATCATTGAGAAAATTGCATCTTTGACAGATGTTGCTATGAAAGATGGACATCAGGGTCATATTTTCTTTTACAATGATCAATTTTCTCCTGAAGACAGACTTGCATGTGCTGGGAGTGGCTTTTAGAAGTGTTTGTTTTACTTCGTTTCTTCCCAAACCATGCAGTTCTCTCAGATAACGGGTATTATGACTCTCTTCCTTGGCTTTCTTTAAAGAGATAGAAATTTTTATTTCTTTTGAAAAGTATCCACCAACTGAGGGCAAGAGCAGCTGATTCAGGAAAAAGAGGAATGCAAAATCTGGTTGCGGCAAGTAAGTAAAAAGAGGAAGGTGAATTTCTGACCTTCTCTTTGTTATTTCTAACTCTACCTACACAATCTGCTATCACTTTGGGGTATCCCAGAGTTCAGGAAGAAATATTCTCAGTACAACTTTGAACACTTATCAGTGCAATATTGGAGGCTCAGAGATAGCAATACAAATATTAACAGTAATTTTAAGAGCAACATGCACTGTGAATAAGCAGCAAATCATTATTTTCAAAAGGTCATTTGGCACAATTGAGCTCTGCTATCTTACATCAAGACATGTACAGGATGTTATTGCTAAGAATGCCAGATGACATTCAAAGCAAAGACTTGTTATAAAGGGAGTACAATGATGGCTATTTTTGGTAACTTGCCATTTAGTCATCAGTGATGAGCTGCACAATATCACAGGACACCCATTGCTCCGTGTTTTGAGCTGGAAACCCAATTCTGAAATGTACCTGAAAATATAATGAAGTAAATCATCATTAGGTTAAATGCAGAACTATATTTAATTTCAACAAAGTTTTCAATGAACTCCACGAGGTTTGCACAAGCCCACCTCTCAAGCCTGCCAAGGTCCCCATGGATGGCATCCCTTTCCTCCAGAGTGTCGACCACACCACACAGCTTTGGTGCGTCAGCAGCTCTGCTGAGGGTGCCACTGTCCATGTTGCCGACTCTAAACTATGAACAATTAACTAATAACTATTAACTGTATAAACTATTAACTACACAAGCTATTAATTATAAATAATTAAAATTCCATTCTGCTTGTCATTTTCTTAATATTAATTTTAAAAATTATTCCTCTAACTAGAGCTAATAAAAGAAGTACTCATGGTAATAAGAACCAAGAATTCTACCATAAACTGCAAATAACATCAAGCACAATTTAATAGATTAATAAATTCACTGTTATTACTCTAAAATATTACCAACAAGTCTGCTATACTAAATTCTCATTATAGGCATATATATTCCACGTTGGAATTTTTATGCTAGGAGAGTGTTGTTCTCTGTAGTAAGACAGTGGGACAGGTCCTGGAAGGTGAGTCCCTGTGCAGCTGCCCTGAGGAGCCCCCACCACTCCTGGTCCCCAGGGATTTTGCAGTCTGGCTGCAACCTGACCCTGTCTTAGTCACTGCACAGAGCAACCCCGTGGTGAGGAACAGTGTATCTGCTGGTTGTTAAACAAATGAACATGTGTAAAAAACCCCTAAGTATACTATGGATAATTGCCAAAATATAGGGATGGGGTTTTTTTCCTTCTGGATGCTTTGCAAAATATAACAATGGATTGGAATTTTAATCATTAGTGCTTTAATTTACTTTTTTTTTTAAATTGAAAAGTTTTATATTTTAAAATTTACCATACAGTTTAACCCCTTTTATTCTTTCATAAGTGATGCAAATTAAAGGCTTCTAAGCAAATATGAATGCACACGACTGCATTGTGACATCGCTACTTTCAGGATCCATTTTCTGAATATTAAATGCAATAGGAAATCAATCTGAGCAAGGAACACATGAAAAAACTCAAGTTTGTCATCTCAGAGTATGGCATAACACTTGTATCATAGTGCAGAATAAAGATTATGCCTCCGAGTATAGGGAGAAAAAAATTGATAAAGTGACTTAGAATTTATTCTTTCTGAAAAGTTTGGTTTAGAGTGACTTCTGGGAAGATTTAACATTTGTTTCTGAGAATGAAGTACTTGAGTTGACGGGCACCACTAACTTAATTTTTCTGGATCATTTAGCCTATTCCTCCTTATGACTTATTGCTAGCCTCTTGGAGTCATTCTGAACAATATACTGTGCAATATAGAGTGCACTGTATCTCACCACTTTATGACTTTATTGCTGCTATATTTTTCTATGACCTTAAAATGCATTAAATGTGACAAATAATGTGGCTATTTCATAGAACTCTGTGAAGCACATTTACATTTCTGATGTGCATTATAGGTAACTCCCAGTTCAGCTGCTTTGATGGCTTTGCAATTGAAATCCAGTACAAACCTTGCCTGAAACCACACTGAAGTTAATTGTTGTTATCCATGTGTTTTAATAAGCTTTTGGGTACACTTTAATGAAACTTGGGAAAGCTTGTCAGCATAAAGTCAAACCCTGAAAATGTTTGGTCAGAATAATCATGTCTTGCCCTGAAACAGAATGAGCAGTCATCCACAAAAGAGTGGGGAAAATGTGTAATCAGTGGGTTTTCTCTTCAAGCTACTACTTTTTATGAGTTATTTATCATAATGCCAAACAGGACTTAAACCTTTGTTTGCAGAAACAGCGGCTTACACTTGGAAGTTATTGGGCTGTTGGAGACATTAATCTCCACAAACTGCATCCATTTAAATCAAAGTTGCTATTAGGTATGCATATTAAGGTACATAAGGAGATTAACACCTAGAAATTTTAACCTGGAGGAGGATGAAAGTAGCCTTAGTCAAGATGTATGAAAATTTCCACAGTGAAGTGAGAGACCTATATCTAGCTTTTATTTTAGTACCTCAAAGGTTTTTTAATATTAAATGATTCCGAAGTGTACCAGGTAATAGTGCATGTGTTTGAATATACTGTAATATCTTCTTATTGCACCTCCAGAACCATGTAGAGAAAATGCTGATACTAAAATAGCAGCTATATTAGATACAGATAGAGCTGGCATGGAAAACCACATGAAAACACATTCATATTTCAAAGCAAATATCCATTTCATTTGCCATTGTTTTCAACCGATATCCAATGGAGTTCACAATGTTGTTTCAATAATGCAAGTATATATGTTATCATTAAGATACACACACAGATATGTAGGATGGGCTTTTAAAATTCTTAATGCTGTATTTTAAGTTATCAGTGAATTGAGTGATCATTGCATTCTAGGCTGTGCATTTTAAAAAACAGCCCTCCATGCTGAAATTTCTTGCACAATGCAAATGATGATTTCAGCTTATATCTATTGAAACTGAGGCCTGAGCAGCAAATCAGTGTGGATTCATAGTAAGATTTAAGAATATTAGTGCTCCCAGTCTCTTCAGAAAAATACATACCAAACATACTGGATTTTATCATCTCAAAAGAACAAGACAACTGAGCAGGTATGTTCTGCAAAATGGAAAGATGCCATCAAGCAGACTGCAGACATATTTTTGTCCTTTTATTTATTCTGCTCAAAATATGACCTTCATTGGCATTTTGACTGTTTGAAGCACTTCTGTATGTAATCTTATTGCTTTTTGAACTCTCTTATCTTCTATATTCAGATATGTTTTATTTTCCTTCAGCAGAGGGAAAACATAGAAGCTGGCTAGCTTTTTGGTCTTAGTTTTAGATTTAGCAGTTTGGAAGTAGGAACAATCAAATGTATGTGAAAAAGTAGTAACATGCAGAACTAAGAAGCTACATTTCCTAGGCATATGTAGATTCATAAATTAATATCAAATTTTTAATAAGAGCCCTCCTTCTGCAGGGTCCAGATTGTAAATCATACGAAGAATGGCTGAGGGAGCTGGGGGTGTTTATCTTGGAGAGAAGGCGGCTCAGGGGTGACCTTATCACCCTCTCAAACTACCTGAAAGGAGCTTGTAGCAAAGTGAGGGTTAGCCTCTTCTCCCAGGCAACTAGGGGAGGTTCAGATTGAACATCAGGAAGAATTCCTTCATGGAAAGTGTTTTTAAGCATTGAAGCAGGCTGCTCAGGTAGGTGGGGGTGTCATCATCCCTGGAGGTGTTGAAGAAAAGACTGGATGTGCTGAACTTTTAATATGTTAAATAAGAGGAATTTCTGTAATATGGACCATCATAGACCATATCATTGAAGTGGATTACACAGAAAAAGGTGAAGGAATGATACAATTATCAATAAGGCAAAAGAATATTGATGGTGATGGAGAAATACGCCCTGTGAATACCAATGATGATACAAAAGGAGCACTGTCACAAAGGAAATATTTTCACTAGTCGAATATATCCCTTTCTTACTATTTAGACTGTAATAACCAAATTTATTTTCTGCCATTAAAATACATACGTAGGTGTGGGCAAACAGAAAATGGGAATGCAGGAAAAATTAAACCAGTGCCCTAATATGTTGAAAACACATTAGAAATTTAATACTGTGAATAGTTAGGTGGTTATAATTAACTCAATTTCACTTTTATATGTCTCAGTTAAGGCATGTTTGGAGATAATACTGCAGAAAACAATCTGAAATAATGATAGTTCTTGGTGTTAAACATTACAGCTTGTTTAGCAAAAAAAAAAGTGTCAGGTAGTTAAGATTCTTTTTTGTGTCAGGTTTTCTCTGTGTCTCCAGATTAGTATATGGGTTGAAAACCTTTCATAGAGAGCTTGCCAGACAGACTTTTGTCTTTTCCAGATTACAGGGTTTCTGTATGACAACAGAAACACAGTCAGGTCTTAGAAATGCTGCCTTTCAAAGAGACAAGTTTCACCCGGTAATATTCTGTGGTAGTTTGTCTCTCTGAAAGACGATACTCCATGGTTTTCAGCCCTCCCAAAGCTTGGGTCTCCATGAGTGAGATGGAAATCACTGGCACTGAATACTGTTTCGGGATGACTTGTCTCCCACTATCCTGTATAGCCCTACAGAGGGCCATTTAATGGCTAACTGTGTGCTGTCTTTGCCAGGCTGTATTTCAGGAGGACTTTAAGTGTCTGCAATTCTTGTGTGAAAATTGACCACAGTAATTTTAGGTGCCATTGCCTAAATTATAAGCCCATATTAATTTTATTGTGTATACTAATTTTTTTTTTGTGGTTAAGAACCCATTACTAATGAATATTTACTTTGTTTGGGAGCACTTGACATGAGAATTTGGACTGTAATTACTTGTGTTTTACAATAATAGGTCTTGTAGTATAAGGAAAGAAGAAAATATGTACTGAAAGAATTTAGGAGAGACAAGGCTCCTATAGTGAGTTATTACTCAACCATAATGCTGCTCCAGAGTGTGCTCCTAGTGATATTAAATGTGAATTGATGTAAAACTGAGCTCTTGTGGTTGGAAAATACCTGCTTCCACTACAAAAAACCAAATTAATTTCTATAGCCTGCTCAGACTTCATATGAGATGAGAACTTTCATATTTACATTTTCTCAAAATTGGTAAGAAGATCCTGAAACAATATGGGAGAAGAGTAAAACTGATATCTGGACAGGAAATACATAAACAGACCCAAAGAGACTTGTGAACAAAACAAAAGTATATTGAAAAAGAACAGAAGTTAATGGGAGAAATAAAAATTTGAGGAGGAGTTTCCAAATGGAGTATTCCTTGCTAGTTAAAGAAGAACACACATTGCCTCTGGAAGATGTTCGAGTTGTTTCCAACAGGGATATTTGGAGTGGCTGGTGATTCTACTTATGTAGACTTAGATAAGCAATAAAGTTCTGCAGCAAGTTTCCATATCCTCCAGTGGTCCAGAGATAGGTTGACAGACATGAAAAATTCAAAACTTGATAAATAAAGAAATTAAAATAATCCTGTATGTTGCCCTTTGAATAGTATTCACTGAGAGAGAGTCTTTTTTTCATTTCCCCATAATTGACAACAGTTTTTAAGACCACAATTCTTTAACCACCTGGGCTTAACACTCCTGGAATGATTTGTGATAAATTTCATCTGTTCTTTATGCAAAAGTGTGGGAATATTGGAACAAAGTTGCCCTTCAGCAGCAGCTGTGTTCTATATTTTTATTCCTTTTTTTTTTGAGGAGCCTTGGTATCCTAGTTTCCAACTGCTTCCCTTACACAATTTGCATTATTATCATAGACCTGATGCTGTAGATAAGTTCTAGCAGCTGCTTCCAAAAACTTCAGCTGAACACCTGGCTGACAGGGCTTGTGTGTATCTTGCATCTATGTGAGTAATTATCTGTATATGTCTTATGTTCATACACTTTTAGGAAAAGTGAATAATTGAAAAAATAATTTCAAAAATGCTTCTGATGTTAACGTTTAAAATTCCTGATGGAATTATGTAACATCTATCACAGAGTACTGGTGGGGCTTTTAAGATAAATATATATATTTCAAATATACTATATGACTTTCTTTGAATTAAATCAAACAAACCAACCAACCAAACAAAACCCGCAAACCAACAAAGCCATTTAGACTAATGAATTTCATAATAATGGTACTCAATTCTACTTATACTCCTCAGGCACATTTAACCATCTGTCTTAACTGAGTTTTTCTTTTATTGGCCAACGATTTCAAAAATTTGGAACAAGTGTCTTGAGACAGTCTTGCATTGATTAAGGTAAGCCATTTGGAGGGACTGATATTGACTATTTAAGATAAAAAGTAGTTGGCGAATGCATGTAAGTTCCAGATCCTGTCATAAAAGTTACTCCATTTTTTATCCCTCTCTTGTATTTAATTCAACCTGAGCTCAGTAGTACTCCCATTAGGGAGCAAAAAACCTCCCACTGCAGTCATCATCCTGATTATTGCTGATAGTTTAATGGTACTCTTCTCATGATTTGCAATTGAATATAAAAGTACTGTGCAAAAAGTTACAACACTTGATGTTTATCTTCATATTTTTCCTTTTGTTCTGTTAGTCTCTTTTGAATTTTGTTTCAATCGAAATAGTAAGGAAAGGTACCTATTTTCTTGTATATCATTCCAAGCCCAGCAAAATACAATCATATTATTTCTGGCAAATAGGTATGATCAGAATGCACTACTGAGTTAAATGGCTGAAAAAGCAGAGAAAGGGAAAAGTTCTCAGTAAAATAAATGGATTCTAAAGGCAAGACTGAAGTGTACCACTCTCTCTGCATTGCCTTTAGGATGAAAATCCATAAGATTCTGGATAAAGAGTTTTCATGCACAGAACTTCTAGGAGAAAGCACAGGTACTTGTCTATTACATTCCAGAAAAGGGATTTTCATAGGTAATACATTAATTTATTTTTTTCCAAACAGAGGGGACGATAATATGAGAAGGGAGAGGGCAGATGTGGAAAGTGGTTGCCCTTGTAAGAGGCAGTGAGTAGAGATGAATGCTTGAATTCACTCAAGTATGTCATAGTATTATGTAAGTGTTGTAATTTGTATTGACAGCATCTGGTACTTGTCATAGCCCAGAGGGTGTCAGACTAGATATAAATTTGAAAATGTAAATATTATATCTTCCATTCAAAGTTAAATTTTCACTTTATACTTGAAACAATGAATAAATCTAAGGTATACTCTTTCCTCTCTACCCCCAGAGCACATACATTAAAACAAAGTGAATTAATGGGTGTCTTTACGGATTTTAAGGAAATGTCACACATGCAGTTAACAAATAGCTGAACTGCAAGGAAAGCTGAAAATCTTATTCATTGAACAGCAGTTTTGATATGTAGGTGATTATCAGTGCCATCTTCTTCTCTTGTTACAACCCTTTCAAGAATGCTGCAATATTTCCCAAACAAAAAATCCCTCAAGCAACCAAAAATCAAACCCACAAAAAAACCCCACCAAAGCAAACAACTTAAAAATGGCCTGGATTTCCTCACTTAGTCAAATGAGATGGAAAAACATAACTTTTCCTTCAATGTCTATATTAATTAGGAAATTAAATTAATAGACAACATGAACAAAAATCTGAGGTTTACAAATTACCTACTTTTACTTTACATTTGAATTTTTTTGTTTGCTGTCCTTTCAATTAAAAACAGGCTCATTTCTTTTCACTTCTGATTCTATGGACAATTATTATTTCCTGTACACAGATGTAATCTTCCAGAAATCATCTGATTCCTAAAAAAATCCTTATTTGCCTTCTGAGTTACTGAGTTGTTTATTAGGGTATTGACCTAGTTACAATGAGAGTAGTTTTCTTATTTCTGACAAACCAATATAATCTCTTATTACCAAAACAGTGTAGAATTTCTTTGTTTTTATATGTTGGTATTGTTTTGGTTTTGACAAACTGGAGAAAAGTTTAATAGATAACTTTTCAGCTAAATGGCATAATTTGGACCTCAACACTATCACATTTCTGTTTCTCATCGTCCCAGACACAGAAGGCTTTCAAGGAGAGCACCATCAGGCACTCAGGTCATAATTCTTGGAAAAACTTGCGGTTTAGACCTTGACTTTTTTGTTCTCTGATCTCACAATGCTTCTGTGCATGGCAGAGTGAGCACTTTGAAGCACATGGGATATTTTATCCATGGTGGTTAATGAGATTGTATCATTAAGCTTGCTGGGACTTCAGTTTTTCTATTCATCCTTCTTTCTGATGCAACAATACCGTCTTTAGGCATACGATTGGGCCTGTCACTGTAAACTCCCTTTAGTTTGTCTTGCTGCATTTGTATCTTTCATAAAATCAGAATTGAAAATATGTATCTATGCTATATTTTTTTCATTTAATAAATTTCACACACCTTTTTTTATGGGTTTGATCCTGCATCTTTTTCCAGTGCAATATTGGTGACATATGGTGTTTGCTATATTTCTAATCATACTCCAATATGTCATGTAACTAATTTAGCTAATAGGCATAATCTAGACTTCTTGCTATCTTTTATTTTGAGAGTGTTTTTTAAGAATCCCATACTTAAGATCAAGCTTTTTAAAAGAGACATAACCTCATAAAAATATAGATAAAACCTCATCATATTCAAATACTTATTTAAGAAGAGGAGCATGACTCAAAAAGGCAATTTACTACTTATGTTATTTTCTGAGTATTTAGATCCCTTCAAAATAAATCCATTCTTTGAAGAGACTTGCTAATAGGCCTCCAGATTTAAAATCAGAAAACAAAATCATCATGGATGTATACCAGTGAGTATTAAAAAAACTGTGGAAAAAAGAATCTCAATGTCTAATCAGTGATATCTATGAATTTCTGTCTGATTCCAAAGCAAAACTGAATGTCACCTGCTTGGTTTTCTTGGCTTAATCGGTTCGAGGCACCAGTCCAAGAGTGTCAACCTATGCTGCCCATGAGAAATGGAAGTCCACCCTTTGGGGGATAAACACTGGATTGCAGTGTCTGATTTTGGTACAGAGTTACAGTATTTCTGTAATATGATCAGTATGTCTTTCCTCAAAGTAGTAAAAAACCAAATCACTGTAATCTACAGGAAGGAGTGTGTTCTGTTACACCTTTTCTATGTTCATACAACTTATTCAGCATAATCATGAGTTTCTTGTACTTTTATGATGGCTGGATACATAAATCTTTTTTAAGGTTAGATTCATGAAAGGGAGTACTGCCCTACAATATTAGGGATAATGTTTTGTTTCTATCTTTTTCATGCCTCTGTGTGCATTTTCCTACTTTCGAAATAAGACATTGTCTGGAGAATACAGTGGGATTTATGATTTTATGTTGTCTTACACATTTAAAATGCAAAGCACCTTTCCAAAGGACTGAAAATATTTGATTATCGCTGATCACCACTGTGCTGTTCAGAAAATCCCAGCTCAGTGACATTTTGTGGGCAGGGTAAGCACACACCTCACATACATTGCAGTGCACCCCGATGTTATTAGCCCTGTTACATACAGGCTAAGAGCAACATTAGCAGTCAGCTCACCGGTGTTTCAGGAGGAGGAGTAGGTCTGAGGGAGGAGTGAGTTAATAGCAGCTTATTCCATAAACCCCCGTATGAAATATAACTTTCCTTGTCATCATAAGGTACACTTTCATATCTGATCTCCAGCCCTCCTGACAGTTATTGAATTCCATGCTATTTGCCTGTATTTTCCTACAGTAACAAAGCAAATAGAGCCAAATGGCATGGCATTCTCACTTACACTACTCTGCTGTACAGCACTAAGAAATTTCACTATTACTTTTCTTTTATGCCCTTTTGGGTTCTGCTCACAATAACACTTTATCCTTTTGAATATATAATAGTTTTTCAGTGACCTTAGGTTTATTCTGTAATTGCTCCTAATTTAGGACTGACCAAAATAAACACATAAGTAAAAAATATAATTAAAATAATCAGTGCATTTGCCTCACTCATTTTATAAGAACATTTTTTTTTTTTTGGCATCCATGGAAACCAAATAGCTCAGTCTTCTTCAGGCTTTAGCCTTTCATTGTATCTGTCCCTTTCACTCTTGGTCTTAATCCAAACTGGAGCATAAGAGACAGAAAGTAAGCATGAAGGTAATAAGAACATCTTGATTATAAATCAAAGTAAACAGACTGTCATAAACCTGTGGAATAGCTTAGTCTAGAGACAACATTTGTTTTGGAAAGCAATTATTTTTGTTCCTTAGATCAAATCGTCTGTAATTTTAAGGACCAAAGGAGCTAGTTGTTTGTCTTTCAGTTGGCTCAGTCAACTGAAAGCAGAAATCTACAGGCTAGTGTGGATAGTGGTGACAATAGATGTCCCCATGGACCACAAAAACACTGCTTATCTGCACTAATCCACGTTGGATCAGAATTTATTATAACAGTAGCACATTTTATTTGATTGCCACGGCTGCCTTTCCTCTTGAATTCCTATTTTTTCTCATTGAAAGAACAATAAGAAAAAGCCTTTCTGTTGATTTTTAAAGGCTATCAGCCACATTAATATGGAGATGTTGAACATACTGTTACCTGAAATAAAATTGTGTGTGTGTGTAATATGCTGATTTGCAACAGAATCTTTCCCAGCTCCATGAAGTGCTGAGATAAGACAGCGTGTTCCAAAATCTGTTTTGTTTTTTAGGGCACAGCAGCCAAGCAGTAGGGAATTTGAAAACGGAGAAAGCAGGGTCTGCAGGCCATAGGTACAGATGGGCAGCCTTCCTCACAGGCAGGTGGTCTGTGGCAGGTCCACCTGCCCAGCAGGGACCAAGGCTCCCCAGTGGGTGACCTGTGACTGACCCCAGCCACGCCAAGGCTTCAGGCGTGTGGTGCTGTTATGACCCAATTGTTATTAAGGTTCTTTGGAAATTCCTCTGCCCGAATTAAGGTGCAAACGAGACCATATGCCAGTGACAATAATAAGGGTTTTATTTGATGGTAAATATGAGAGAGAGAGAAAGAGGGAGAGGGAGAGAGAGAGAGAAAGAAGTAGAAAATAGGTGGGGGGAACAGAAAGAGTGACAGGGACAGAATAAGGAAAATATCACCACTCCGTGGATACGATGGGTATATATGCTCAGGCTAGGTAGGCATGTCCGAGCATACCCCCCTGGGGGAGGGGGATGCAGTCTCTGACAGCAGACCCTGGGTCTGTTGCATCACCTGCAGTCCTGTGGGGCCGAGCCTCTCACGTGAAAGTCCCGTGGATGTGCCCTGTGGGGATGGGGGTTCCACAGCTGGGCCAGTTTGTGCAATCGGAGGATGGGTGTTTATGGCCCCTCACCAGAGGTTGCACCATGCACCCAAAACCTCCTCCTCCCCCTCAGCTGGGGGGAGTCTGTGTAAACCTGGCTCCTGTGAGCTGTGCTCTCCCCCCACCCCAAACTCAGCTGGAGGCTTCGGCCTATTGCGGATGCATGCCTTTCCCTCAGCCTGAAGTGATTGAACAATGGGTTTATCTAATCAGCAGATCGACTTACAGTCCAAAGATCTTCAAGGAGGTTTCTGTGGCTGCAGCTTCTTTAAAACTTTATATCAATGTCTGAGGCATGACCTGTTTCAGTGTCTGGCAGGTGCCGACTCCCCTGTGCAGGCCCCACGCCATCGTGTCTGCAGGGC
This sequence comes from Ifrita kowaldi, assembly GCA_013398055.1. Taxonomy (NCBI): domain Eukaryota; kingdom Metazoa; phylum Chordata; class Aves; order Passeriformes; family Cinclosomatidae; genus Ifrita; species Ifrita kowaldi. The sequence goes on along the minus strand of VZRS01005031.1, from coordinate 1,473,730 downwards.
GGCTGCTGTGAGGCAGAAGGGCAGGCCCCTGGGTCAATGAGGACCAAAGTGACCACGTTAGACCCCAGGTGAGATTTGGCCGTGTTGGAATGGAGCCCTGCTGGGGGGTCAGTCGCGCTGTTCCTCCTCAGAGCAGCAGGGCTGCACTGGGGGACTCTCCCCTTCTCCCCTTGCTTCAGGAGGCTGTCCCTGGGAGCTCCTCACGGCTGAGAGGCCTGACCTGATCACATGAGGCACTGCACATTCTGGGGTACCTTTTCTAAAACCTTGAGAGTTCTTACCTCCATCAGGGACTGTCAATTCCATTTGACATCAAGATTCAAATGTTGGTGAAGCTTTCATTGGTTTAACTGGTTTATCTGGTTTATAAGTCAGTTATTACTTATAAAATAAATCTTGTTTGGATAAATGATTCATCTTAATTTTATAAGCCTCCACAACCTCCACTGTCTCAGGACCAGGTTTTTATTTCTCTTCTTATATACACTTTGTAACATTCTTTTATTTTTACAAAAATGAATTAAATGAAGTGCTGAACTATATGAAATAGAGCACCATATTTTTTTTGCTTAAACCTATTTCTGTTCACAGGAGTAAAAAATTTGATTAGTGGGATTAAATCATAGGGAAATGAGATATTTTTAAATATAATTCTATTTTTTTTCACAATTGTATGTTTCAATAGTATATATACACAATGCTGTCATATTCAAATTTTTTTTTACTCATACTGTAAATTACTTTAATTACCACTCATATGTGGTAATTAAATAGGATTTTTTGTATCTCCTTTGAATCATCTATTAATAATCATTGCTAGAGACAGTGCTGGATTATAGGACTTCTGCCATTGTTCATGTAGTAATTCTACCCATTGCCCATCCATTGTGTTGGCCTCTAGACAGATGTTTCTGGACAATGTAGAGAAAGTTAAAAATAGGAAAATTCACTCTTCCCTTCTGCCTGTTAATTCCCAATAGCACCAAACATTCTTTCAAAATGTTAAATGGTTGTTTAAATCTTGCTAAATTTGATTTTCAGTAATCAGGATGCACCAAAAAGTTCCACATTTTCACATGACTCGGAGCCAGAGTATATCTTAGCAGGATTTATAGTTGCCACCTGAATTTTTTAATGTCCTTCTGCAATTTTATGCTATAATTTTTAAAATCTACGTTATTTATACTATTTATAATTGCATTTACCCTGCTCATTCTCATCCATCTGGTTTTTGAGATAGTCTTCGATCTTCTCCATCACCTCTACAAAAATAGTAAGGCTTCTGATCAGTTTGCCCATATGATTTTCCAACACCCTTTAGGTCATGGGTATTTGACTCAAAATATTGAGCAGGTATCCTACGTTGCATTAATTAATGACTACTTATAATTACTTTTGAATAAGTGGGTCTTCCTAATGGTCTATGAAAATACTGAGTTTAGAGCCTGTTGTGATATATTTGTCTGATGAAAATCTAGCTCCTCTCTAGTTCACTTTGACCTAAACAATGACTACAAAGGATTCGAAATCATAAACTGTGATTCTTTGATTGCATGTGGTATGCACTGTTAATTTAGGGTCATTTCTTAGTGTTTATATTGAAAGCTTAATTATTGTCTCAAATTAATAAAAATAAAGAAAAAGAATGGAAAATATTTCAGTTATTTTATCTAAATAGCGTAACAGTGCAATGAACTTCTATAGTTTCTCTTGATAAGATTACACCATATGAGCCTGGAATTTCAATGCATTCAGGTTTATGGAACACAGGAGAATACATTAAAAAATAAATTCTAGCATTCACCTGTATCTTTATTTAGTATAGATTGAGGTAAAAAATAAGAGGTAAAGTTTGTTATGACTTTGCAATGAGTTTTAGACTATTTCAACACAAAGGAAAGGGTGCACAATGGAAAAACTGAGATTGTGTACTTCAAGGTTTTAACTTTTATTCTAAATCTACATTTATTTGTTCCTTTTTTCATAAATTATTAAAGAATTTTGAATTCATCTGATAAAACTGATACACATTTAGGTCACATTTTTTTCCTGAGGTAGATTCAAAACACAGTTTAGGAACAAGGATTTCTCAGCTGACACAAGCAGATCTTATATAGGTAACAGAATTTGACCCCTCATATTGATTGAAATGTAATCTGTAAGATTTATTTGATTTTTTTCATACACAGAAGTTGTGTATGTGCTTATTAGCTCTGCAACATCTTGCGGGTCTTCCATCAACCTGGTTTTAATTTTTTCATTGTTCAGAAGAATATTAGACACATCTGCATGCAATGAAAACAAAGAGAAAACAAAACCAAAAATTAACAAAATCACAAAACTTAAGTTTTTAAGCTTGAAAAAAATAAGTGTAATCATTTGTCATTGGTCAAAAAGAAAACTTCAGCCCTTTGTGAGGAACAATTTCCCCTTCTATTTAATCAGTATTTTAATGAGGTCTTTATGACTTAGAGCAATTGCTGTGGTTTAGTCTTAAAACCTGGTTCAGTGATTAACAAGTATTTGTTGTATTTACACTTTAGAGTGCATCAAAACCACAGTTTTCTTCTTCCATAGATATAATAAAACTAAACTGATGATTTTTTGTACCGTAATAAGGAGATGGTCCTTCAACTATAAAGTGAAAGCAGTAGACCTATATGTTTGGCTTGTTTTGTGTGTTCAATACATGTTTAGAATGTTTTATCAGGCCTGCTTCTTTTTCACTACAATGTCATCAAGGAAATAATAGGTGTTTTAGTCTGATGTGAAATTCATTAAATGATTTGGAAATCATGAAGTAGTCAGATACTAGCAAAGAGCTGAGGGGAAAAAACAAAACAGGTGGCAAAAACTGAACATTAAGTCTGTTACTTTTAATATTAACTTAGTTGAACATATTAATGGTTAATTTGTGTTCAAAATTGATAAGGTAGGCATATCTTCCGAGGTTCTCACTAATTTGACATAAATGTTTGTTTAAATATGTGCACTTTTATAATCCCCATAGCTCTGAAACAACTCCCTTACAGATGATTATCTGGGAAATGGGGATTGTATGTCACTGTTAGCAGCCAGTTCTTTCCCTTTCTAAGTGGGTTTAATCGTATCCAAAACTCCCTTAAGAGAACAAACTCAGTATCATCAGATTCTTAATAAGGGATTTCTGAAGCAGGCAAGAAAGGAGCATTTTAGGAGCTGGGGAAAAAGAACCAAAAAGAATGCCAAAGCCAACATGCTGTGCATCCCTGTAATTCCCTTTGAATGAAAGTTACAAATTAGAACAATTCTCACTACTTGCTATTTCCCTATGAGGTGATAGAGCTAAAGCAAAACAAAAGCAAACCAGCTCTCCTTAGGGGTTTACTCTAGTTGTACATCATAGTATTTCTGATAGATGTCCCACTGTTTCATGGGATATTCATGAGCTTTAAATCTATTATTGACAATGAAGTATGATGTACTCCATGTTGGCAGACATATTTACAAATCCGCTAATAAATCTGTGTGGATATTTATCAAAAAGTTGGTGAATGTGTATCACAGACATGCTTGTTTGGCAAAGTGGATCTCAGTATTAAAGGTGCATTCAAAGGTTTCCAGAAAAGGGTGGAAAATTCCCATCACATTACTGAAAAATTTATATTTATCTTCTTTTCTGGTCTGTAATGATTTGATAGTGCCTCAGGTGCATGGTCAAAGTTGTGGGCTTTTTTGTTTCCTTAGCAATCACCAGATCTCAATTTTCATAAATTAAAGAGCATTTTTCTACTTAAAGTCATTTTCTTCTGGCACGCTTTGGACACAGATGACAGTATTTAGACTCAGGACAAAAGTAAAAGAAAATAGGAGCTAAAGTTGCAGAATGAAAAGACACCCTTTTGTAACCCTCAAATGTAATAGATTAAACTGTCAAAGGAATTGAACAACAGTTTGGTAAATGTGTATATATATATATATATGTTATATTATATTTCTTTTAAAATGTATGTATATTTCTATTATATCTCTACAATGCTAAAAAAATACATTTCTTGTTCTGGATCACTCAGAAGGGATACTATTGCTCTTTGTGATGCCAGCGAGGATAGGAATGTGGTATCATTTCCATGAGTGAATAAATACAAATCACTTCCAGAATGAGATGCATTAATTGGATTCATCAAGAGTCACTCTAGCTTTGGGATCTTCCTTCACTTTTGGAGGATTCCATAAAATACAGAAACTGTCACATCAGATAGAAGACAATTCCAGTGAAAAGAATTGTATCAAACAGCATTTTTTGAAGTTCAAGTTACATCATGATGGGAAAGTTGAACTACCAGCTTATCTGGGAATTTAAGAGCACCTTGAGATCTAAAAACTTTCAACCATGAAGTTGAATCCCTTTGGTACTATAGTAGAAGCATAGTTCAGTACTCCAGCCATGAGGCAGAGATATGTTTGCTGTGTTAAATCACTTCTGTCGTGTTACAATGGCTTTTGAATAGCAGATTTCAGCCTCTGCTGTGACAGTAGGAGAGAAAACTTATGGCCAAGGAAATCACCAACTGGCATAAGTAATGCAACCGAATTGCTTCATCCATGTCAATAGCTGACCTGAAACAAGCTCAAAAATGTTAGGCTCCAAATTGCTCTGAACTTCATTAATACCAGCAGTTGTAGACTCCCCGAGTGAACTGGGTCCTATCCTGCATCAAATTTTACCAGCTGACTTATGAGATATGTTCTGAAGTTATTGATTATGTAAGAAAAAAAAAGTAAAAATCTTTTTTTTCTGTTTTCATAATAATTTTCAGTGCTGGATATTAGAAAAATCATGGATTGGCTTGCAATTGTACGAATTTATACACTAAAGAAATTCCTGAATATAAATAGATTATGATAAGTCATAGCTACTGCATTCTGCTATTATGATAAAAGTGCTCAGGTTCTACAGGTATTATAAATGCCTAAGCATTATAAAAATGTAAATTAGACAAGAGCAAGTATAATTTTTTCTCATTTTTTTGTATAATTGGATTCTGAAAAAATGCTCAGTAACAAACTGATTTAAATCCTAACTCTCCAGTTTAGAAAATTTATTAACTGTATTCTAGGAAAAAATCCTTCTTCCCATCTTTGGGAAAGAAAAAAAAGAAAAGAAAAAGGTGTTGAAAACTTTGCTAACTTGAAAAGCAATTTTGTTTATAGAATGGTAATTTTAAAAAATCTTACTCTATCAGAATCCATTAAAAATAAAATCAAATCATTTTTATGAAAATATATCTGTAATGCTTATGTAATACTAATGCAATATGACCATTACCAATACCATGGCATATTTTCAATTTCTTGAATCTTTCCCACCTTGCTTTTTCAGCTTTATATAAAACATTTGCCTTCTGGGGTGATTTTTTTTTTTTTTAATTTCCTAACACTTTAGCCACCCTTCCTTTTTACAAATCTAATTTTTGGTTAACTAATTCATAATTTTAAAAATATGAGGTAAAAGTAGGGGCTAAATATGACCCAAAACTTCTGGGATTTTTACAGAAACAAAAAGTCTGTAGTGAGTGTAAAATAAAATGCATATATTTTAAAGAGGTTTGTATGGGTAAGCAGGTTTAGAAAATTTCCTTTTGCAGGTCATATGAGCTTTTTGTTGCAGCAAATACCTGTGTGATAACACAGGTATTTGTGGAAGTTTTCCATTGGTAAGTGGTGGTTGGAATGATACCTGGGATTTGCGATTTTAGATGTTTTGCAAGCTTTTGCAACTCAAGCAGTAAAAAGAATGACTCTCATTTACTGGGATATTTTCCTCTAATGCCATTTTACAGTCTAGCTTTTAGATTCATTTACAAGTAGCAATGCTTAAAGGTTGAAAGGAAGAGAAATGAGTGGTAGGCTACTTTTATATAACCCCCACACTAGAACCTACAGACTACTTCTACAGCTCTTTCTCTTGAATTGATATTCCAAGTAAAACTAGCTTGGTTTGGTAAGATTTACTTTGCTGAATACTTAGAGAAACAGACAATCAAGTGTTGGGCACAGTGAAAATTGTCAAAGACAGTCATTGTCTCTGAGGGTTGCTGCTGTGCTGCAGTCACAGCGTTCTCTTCTGGAAAGCTCTCACAAGTACCAGAAGTGATAAGAGAAAAGAAAGGAAAAACATCAGCAAGATCTTGAGAGGAAGAGCTTTTAAAGAAATAGAATAAGAATCAACATTGTGTTTCTGGCATGTGAAGAGTGATATAAATGAAGTGATGTATCAGTGGACAATTTGTAATGTGGCATTAGACTTGCTCAATATCAAGAATATTTTATTCAGAAACTCTGGGCACTTTGGCTCAAATCTGCTCCACCTGAACATACTACTGCAATTATCTGCTGGTTTCAGAAGAAGGATGAGGTTAACGCTGAGTAATTTTGAAAAGTGCAACTTCGGTACTTGGAGAAGCCTGAACATAGTAAAATGGGGTGGAATGCTAGCGCAGATAATGTAAGTAACCTGATTAACCTGTCAACAGGGAGGTACAAAAGGGGAGGGGAAAAACTGCTGCTGGGCAAATGGACAGAGTTTTGTGCTGAGAAAATAAAATACAAACAAATCTGAGACAAAGCTGCTGAAGTGGAAGTATAAGCTAACATCATATTTGTGGTGGAAATCCAGAAATAATTACTTTTATTTCCTGAATTTACAGTGATTATCCTTTTGATCTTCCTGCTCCCTGCTCTACAATACAGATCTGGGCAACTTCTCTTACAGATACCTTCAGGATTTGAATAGGCTTTGGAAAAATAAAGTACTGAAAACTATAAAGGATTTAAGGTACAACACAGGGAACGCTGGTTAATTTGCTATTTGGTGGCTTAAATGAGGAGACTTAAGAAAGTACTTCTAAAATGTTACGATTTTGGGGTTTTTTCTGCATTTTTTAGCATTTTTCCACCTCTTTAACAAGGATACAAACAAATCTAGTTCAACTAAGACCTCCATTTGGAATACCAAGTGCATCAATAAACAATGTGGGAAAATTTCAAACCTCCTTTCATAGGGTTTCCAGAGAAATCTACATAACAAATGTCATTTTGCTGACCTAAAACTGCATTTTCCTGCTAAGTAAAATATTTTTTAGAAAAAAAATGTATGTCCTTCTAAGAAAGCCAGATTTTTGGGTGATAGAATCTTCAAGTTTTTCAGAGCAGTGGTTTAAGGAATCACTTCACAATTTCTTGACTATTTTTCAGGGGCAGTGAGTAATAGCTCAGACAGGAAGAACACTGGTGTCATATAACATTGCTGGAGAGTTTTGGGAGCATATTCTGCACTGTTAACACTATTGATCAGAATTACAAAATCAAAATTTATTAGAACTCTATTTCACACAAAAAAAAAACATTTGGAGACACAAAAGTGTGTTTTTTTCACTTTAAGTTTTAAACTAAATAAGGCAGAGCAACTAAATTAAAGTCCCAACCCCTTGATTTTCTGACAACCTGTGTACTTTAAAATGGAAAACAATCTCTACCAAGAGAGCAGGGTTTATCCAGTTTGCTGAATTTTGTTTTGCTGGATTTAATTTTACATGTTAATTTAAAGCTTTGACACTTAAATTCAGCATTAAGCAACATTGCAATAATTAAATCACTAAAAAGGAAAAAGAACAGCAGAGTTATTATTGATCATATACTTCTTTTCTGCTTTGTAATCTGAAATGTAATGTCTATGTTACTTTCCCTCAGTAATTTGTCCAAATGCATGTATTAAGCTAATTTATTTGTAGCCAAGGATTTAGAATTATATGAAATAGAATCTGTCTGTTTTTCAAAATGCTGCGATAAAAAGTGCAAGCTAAAATTTTCATGCATATTTTCTTTTCTTTTTGCTCACTATGTGACCTCAAGTTTTGGGACATACAAAATACCATAAAGCTTTATGGCAGCATGTAAGATCATAGAAAGTTTTGTAACTTTCAGGACGCTTATTAATAATTTTATGAATCAAATTTTAATTATCTCCTCCCACACAAACAGAAGTTACTGACACAGAGGCGTGCTCTTCACATATGAGCTTTCAGTTTGTTCTTGTGAAAGTGCTATCAGAGAAATGCAGAAGGATAGAGAATGCAAGTTTTGATGAAAATACTGCTTGTACTAAAATCTCACTTTTCAGAATTAAAACTAATTTAGTTTTGAGGTTTTTTAAACAGAAGTCAGTAATTCTTGGGTATTATAAGTTTTTATCTTGGACTATTGCAAGTTGACAATTTCACTTATTTCACAAGAAATTATCTTAACGGTAGAATACAAAAATAGCATTAATCTAATGGAAAAGTCTAGTTCAAACAAATAAAAAAATTTACAGTAAGACAGCTGTATTTTACAGCACTGTAAAATTTCAACATACAATGACATTTAGATATGTTTTAGCAATTCACTCTTTTAAACTCAGAGATATGAGTCTTCATTTTATACTGTCACAGTGTCTCTCAAGATTTGCCCATTAAGATTAGGAATTTTTGAATGTTGTCAGCCTTTCTATAAGTGAGAATACATAAATGACAAGTGAAGTACTTGATTCAACAAGGCTTCATTCTATGTGTTCTCCTTTTGCCATCAAGATGAGGCTGGAATTTCCAAGGGCAAACAACATTTTACTTAATGTGATTGCTCCTTTGAGCCACAATAGCATTTCAGTAGCTTTTTGAATCACTAAAATAAAGAAAAATACTCCGGATTCTTGGTGCTGCTTGACAAATACCTTTTGTCAACAGTCCCATGAAGTTCCTATATCGTGATGTGGTTTCTCAATAAGAAAATGTTGTTTTGCTTGATTCTCCTGTGTATGTACGTTTTTCTCAAGTATTTTGCTTACAGAAATACCAGCTGCAAGAAATGTTGCTAAGGTGCAGGGAAGAGTAGCCAGAAATTATGAAACAATTTTTTCAGGGACATTCAGCTCTCTCCCTTCTCAAAAGTTTCTAAATGGAGGAAAACGATGTCTTTCAGACTACTCTGTGCTTTGTTGTTGAATGTTCCCTCTTACTTGGTTTGGCCTACTGGGTCTGGCTGAGATGGAGTTCATTTTCCCCATAGCAACCCTCATAGTGCTGTGCTGTGTGTTGCTGGCTGGAAAGGTGTTGATAATAAGCCAGTGTTTTGGCTGCTGCTGAGCAGCACTGTTCCCCCAGCATTCATCTCACACACGCCAGTAGGCTGGGTATGGGCAACATCTTGGGAGGGGACACAGCTGGGACATCTGACCCAAAACCGACCAAAGGGATATTCCATGTGCTCACCAAAAAAAGCTAAGAAAAAGAAAGAGGATATTTGTTATTTATGATGTCTGTCCTCCAGAGCAACCACTACGTGTGCTGAAGCCCAACTTCCCAGAAAGTGGCTGGACATCGCCTGCTGATCAGAAGTAGGGGATAAAATCTTTTGTTTTCCTTTCCTTTCACGCATGCAACCTTTGCTTTTGCTTTATTAAACTGCCTTTATCTTGACCCATGGGTGGTTTTTTTCCATCTTATTTTCTGCTCCCTGCCTTCCTGTGAGGAAGCAGTGGCAGAGTGGTTTGGTAGCCATCTGGTATCCAGCCAAGGTCACCCCGCCACATTCAAGAACTTTGTAGATGTGATAATATACTTTGGTGTAGTAATGCCTATTTATTTAATGCATTCTTAAAGCTGTGAGTGAAATAAAAAACAAAATCAACCAGAAAAACCAAGATTTTCTGGAATACGATTTCTTAGATCCTTTAGAACTTAAATTAAAATCTGCTTCAAAAAGGTCTAACGAACTGCACTTTCCAAATATGACACCATCAAATTGTAATTCAACTCATTTTCTTATTAAATATTAAATCTTTAAGTATATGATATCTTGCAGATTAAATTTTGGTTTTAAAGGGTTTTCTTGCTGGTTATCTTCAGCTCAGAACAAATTTTGCTTAGCTTTCTAAGCTTTCATTGCTTTCTCATTGTTTAATCCAAATAACTAATATAAATACAGATAACTAATACAAAGACACATTTTTAAAATGAAGCTTAGCTTTAAAAATTAGTTAAGGCAAAATGGAAGCCTTACATTCTCTAGTAAGTTATAAATCTTTGAGTGAATGTGTAAAGGCAACTTTATATTTTACACACAAATGCAGTTTCACTTTATCCCTGGCTGAGAAAACCCAGGAATATTCCAGACGGTTTTTATTTCCAATTCAGCCTGACCACTCGAATAAAATAAGCAAGAAAAAACAAATACCTGTCACTTTCAAAATCCCAAGGTAATAAACATCTTAAAATTCTGTAAAGATGAAGGTAGTTCTGTCATGACCTCATGCTGTATGAGTAAATAGATGTGAAATTACATCAGAACTAGCTTCTAAAGTAAATTATCTGTTCTTGGAATTTCAAAGTCGATGATACATGTTTACCAAAGTTGAATGCAGTAATATAGAGGTAACTGGTGAGGGCCATACAAAATCCATCAAAATTTGTGATTTAATGGTCATTTTAACCTAAATATATTTATATTCCAGAAAGTAATAGTGTGTCTGCACTGTGAGGCAATTCACCTTTTCATAGTACATGAGGAATGGAGCCAAAAGCTAATATTTTTAAAGCCTTTCTTATGACTAAAGTTCTAGTACTGTTTGTTTTAGTCCTCGTGACATGAAATGATATCTCAAACAAATTTATCTTCAGGAGTCAATAGGTCTCTATGCATATTTAAAAGGCCTAAACACAAAGAAACCAAAATATACTTGGCTATGTTTCATAACTGTTTTCTCACTCTCTATTTCTACATTACCAAAAAGAAAAATCCACTTCAAAAAACAAAATTAATAATGGTAAAAAATATGATAATTCTGTAAAAATTGTATTTGTAAATACATTCTGTTTCAAATTATTTTTTAAATCTCTGACTACACACTCATCTAAGAATTTACGTGGGATTAGCCCACTAGATCTACTGAGCATATTTCTATTCTCATTAGAACAACTGGCTTAAAACAGGAAAAAAACAAGGAAGGATTTCCTGTTTCAGCAGTTCTCCATTTTCAAAAGGTTTTCCTTTCTCTTCCAGTGAATTTAGAAGAACGAGAAGAATAAAACTAAAATATGGAGGAACAATATAGCTGCTTTCATACAGCAGATTGTACATTAATAATATAAAATCAAATGGAAATAAAAGGTATTTGAATCTAGACTGCAGTCTTCCAAGTTTTAGTCTTCACTTTTCCTAGTCTTTTAGTCCTGCTTTTTCCTTTATCACTGATGACAGGAAAACAATCCTCTTTCCTCACACTTCTAGTTTTAAATAGCCATTGGCTAATTTCTCGTCTCCCACAGTAAATTAAACTTCTTGGTCCCTTAACGTCTGTCTAAAGAAATATTTACCTTCCTCTTGTGTGAGTTACAAATTTAATGTCAAAGCTTATCCTGGTTCTCAGTGAACCAGAGGATGGTGTCATAGATGCAAGGACAGCCAGCCTTGAGCTGTACTCCTGTATGAACACAAAAGACTCCAGCACTGTCTGGAGGGAAGATAGTCTGGAGCATGATTTATTGTTGAAACAAAGGCCAGTATGAAACTTCTGCCAATAGCAGGAAAATTCTGCACAAGCAACAAAGATCCTCACTACATTTAAAGGTACTTAATCTAATTTTTTCCAACTAATGCCTGATTAAAGTCATTCTGCACAAAGGGCAAGATATTCCTACTTGCTCAAATAGAATAGTAATCTGTCCCAATCTCTTCCTCCAATATTATTGTACCTCTACCAAGATAAATGCAAGTGGGAAGCAAACACTCCATGATTTATACCCTACTATATTCACTTGCCTGAGATTCACTTGCCTTACGTAGAGGAGAAAACAACAAAGTGAAAATTAGCACAGATAAAAGCAGACTAATTTGTAAACTGCCTTACCATGATGGCAAATTCACTTTGTGCTTACAACCAACACAACCAGACTTCCTTGCTTTGTTATAAAGATGGAGGAACGCATTTATGTAGTCCAGTTGGTACATAACTTAAAAAAACCCCAAAAAACCCACCAGCATAAAATGAAAACACGCTTGCATCCCACAGGTAAAATCCACAAAGTCTATAATTTCCAATAAGATTTGGATGTGTAAACTCTTCTTGTTAGCACAAGCTCTCTTCTGCAATAAGTGAGGTTTAAAAATCTTTCTGAATGCACAAGACAGATTTCAGTCAGAAAACAGAGGAAATGCCATGAGGCAAGTTTTTTTTTCCATTAAGTAATGGACTTATGCACATAAGAGACACTATAAAAATTGTCTCACAATATCTGCATATTGAGAAAAATGCTCAACTTTGATCCTTATATTGGTAGTAAAATATTTTATACATAGTAGTAATTTATTTGAAGAACCTGGGATGCAAAATTAGATAAATCTTGCCCGTAATACCTTCTTCTAGAAGCAGCACCATGCATATATGGCTCATCTCTGGTATTTCTGAAAGCATAGTTTGAATGGTTATTAATATTCTTCATTCTTTAAAAAAAAAAAAAAAGACACGGAAGTCATTCTGTTGCAATAGCAGAATGAGCAAAACTTAGTTTTCCTGTAGGTTTGTGTCCCTGTGTCCCAAGCATTTTCCACTCAGTTCACTCCTATATACACTTCACAAGTTTTTACTTGTCTCTTCTTGTTTCATACATATTCAAGGGTGCAAGTATGAAGTATGTGCTTTAGCTAACTTAAGAAATATGTGTGAACGTAGGAACTGGACATTGTATCTATCTTCTAACCAGGTATCAGCTTCATCATACTTGAAGGAATATAAATTTTTAACCCCTCTCTCTTTGGCAAACACGGTCAATACAAACACATTCTAGAATTTTTTGAGGGTACAAGTATGGTTTAGGGATAGAAGAGAAGACCATGGCATTTGTCTCTTTCACTTAATCGTAAAATCTCATTTACTTAAAAAAAATTATGCTGAAATGCACCAAACCTCCACATATATAGCAGAGATGATGAACAAGAAAAAACCCCAAACTCTCTGTCTTTAAATTACTGAGCAATCATAAACACTGCTCTAAATTTTCTTCTTTTTTTTCCACTAATGTCCTGATGATGTCTACATGCTCCTTGCCAAGAGTTCATTAGAATTGCTACTTTGTATACTGCTCATTACATATGTCTCTCTTGTGACAAACTCCTTAATGTCATTCGGGACTCTGAACAGGTTTTATAACAGACTGATTATGGGTATAGCAGAATCAAGATTTGAAAAGTATGTAAATGAATTGAGCTGTCTTTAACTTATGGAAAAGCGTCATAACTATTAAGTTGATACATTTGCTAGTAAATGAGTAAGCAAATAACTCTAGTTTCACAATTCCCAGTTTAATGGAGCTATTGAGCTAACAAAAGGCAATTTTTCAATGTTTATAAAAACATATTCACAGTTGCAATCGTTTTCTTGAGGTATTATGATAAAGTATTCAGATAATTCATAATTTATGGCAGTAGGGTTTGAAAGCAGACTACCCACCTGGATGTAAAACCTTACTATTAAACTCCTTACTTTTCCTGGCAACCAGAGGGCTTTATTAATTTCCTCTAATCTGTTTCAAATATATTTATCAGGTTTTCCAAAGAGAACATTGATTTTAAATATAAGTTGTTCTTCCTCTTACTGATGACTAGAGCCTACAGGCTTTTTTCAAGGAAATTACCATGCCTGGCAGATGACTTAGAATGCATGACAATATCTTACATGTGAAGAGAGACAGAGCTTTGAGGGCTTCTTTTTTTTGTCTCAAAAAGCCACATGGAAAGGATAGATAACTTGTGCGGGCAAGTGGGTTTGGCTGTGTTCATTGCACTTGCCACTCTCTCATGGTATGGTGTGGCTTCTGAGTGGGCAGAACTGAGTGCGTGGAATCCATTTAGAAAGTCTAGATCCATCAGAATTTAATTCAGACATGGAGGCCACATGAATGATATATAAATCCCCAGCTTTGAAGAGCTGTTTTTCTCCTTTCCATTTTCACAGGTCACTTTGCAGCAGTAGTAACAACAGTATTTGTCTCTCTGTGTCTTTATTATACACGCTAATATAAGAGTGCCATTCTTGAATTACATCATATCCATAAACTTTGATAAATAAAATCATATCACTAAATATAATTGTCACAGGAAATATACTGGGCAGAATGCATACAGGGTAGAAATAAAAATTTGTTTACAGGAACACTAAGGCACAAACTGTCCCTAATCTTAACAGCAGAAAAAATAAAAATCACTTTCACTGCTGAAAGTATAATCCAATAATGAAACCAGAAATGGCAATACAATGACCCTCCTCTGCTCTGAATTAATATTTAGAAAAGTTCCTTGTTTTAATTTCTGTTCTCATTCATTCCATTTCATTCTCTGCCCCACTGAGACCTACCAGCCATGACAGTTTTTCTGTTGCAGGACAGACTAACACAATGCCTAAGAGCAAAGAGTGTGGGAGATCATTTCCACTTAGAAAAACATAGCAACAATTTAAGATGCAGATATAACTACTTTCCTTCCCTATTAAACACTTAAACCTTCTTTAATATTAGTCTGGCTTTACCGAGAGGAGGAAAGGATTCTAGCTTTTAGTATGCTCCCATTATGAGCATGGGGAATACAGTTTTTTTCTTGCCAAGGTGCTGTTGGGAATTCAGAACCAGTCATAATGCAGCAATATCCATCATGAGTCCATAAACCCCTAAAACTCGGAAATTCAGAAAGCATCTAAATAAAATGCATCCCGTTTTTGCATCCAGTAATTTGTTTGCACAAGTTTTATAAAGCCAAGTAACCAAAATTGAAGTCTGAATGCCATCAGTGCAATGTTTCACTCACTTACTAGAGCACTTCATAAGTACAGCAATACATTTCAGTAAAATACACACAACATTCATTAAGGAATTTTATGGAGTTTTCTTCCTCTATTTAGAGCACTTGCATTTTTACTCACACAAGAAAAAATGCTAAACAAAATTGTTACATAAAAACAATTGATCCTAACAGCAAATTTGAATCTTAAAGAAAGGATGGGTCATCATTCATCAATGAAACAGAACTTTGTAATTCAGAGGCAAGGTATGACCATCACACTTAGCAGCATCTCATATGTGTTCATTTATTTAGATTATTGCATCTTTTATAAAAGGATATTTAAATGCTTGCAAAACAAAAGTGCAAAAGCATAATTTTCTATCATATAGCTGTTATATATCTCTGCTGACAGTTAATTTGAGTAAGAGCTGGTTTAGCATTTTGAATGGAATGGAGCAGATTACTTGAATTTTTCCCTTGTAGAAATAAAGAGCAGAGGAAATAAAATTAATATTCTTTGCTTAATTTTTTCAAGAGTTGTAAAAATTAGGGCAGCTGTATTAATATAGTGACTATAAGATTTGAGCCTGAAAAACAGAGAAAATATAATAGAAAGAAAAAAAGGATCAAGAAAATGAGTACATAGGAAAGCCAAAAATCAGCAGCTTGTTTTCATCAGCTCTGCACTTTATAAAGAAGAGGTATATGAAAAGAATAATATGATAATGAATACATTCTGTATATGTAGAAATTCAAGTGCAGTTTCTGATTTATGGGATAAAACATTTTAAAACTCTGCTAATGGCCCAGGGGTAAAATGTAAAGGGTGATCCTAATACTCTGGGATGATTATTTGCAATGTTTTGTCACTTAAGTCACAGTCACAAAACTATTAGCTGCATTTATAAGAATACTGTAGTCTTTAATTCTAAAATTCAGAGGAATTTTATTTTCCCAAGAAACACTGATTGAAGGGTTTATTTTATCTTGCACAAGATGCTAAACATAATTTTGGGGAGAGAAAGCAAAAGGAGAAAATAGAAGAGGAAAAAAGAGCTTCTAAAATACGGTTAGATCCTCAATCTGAGAATATGAAGCAATGGCCAATTCAAGGGCTTTCAGCTTTTCAGAGAATTCTCTGTAATGTTGCCTGCTCTCTAGGGTTTGGTTGTTTTCTATAATCTTGCCTTTTCCTATCTCTCATACACATCCTTTTCTTGCTTATGCCCTGGTTAAGGTTTTCCTTCTTTTCCCTCAGTACTTCATGTAACTTATTCTGTCCTAAGTAAAAACAAAGAAATAAATAGCTATTTCATGGCACCAGTTTTCCACTGCCCTTCTTACACATTCTTATGGGAATAAATAAGTAAATAAATGCCTAGACCAGAGTAGCCCTTTTTAGGATCGTGAGAGCAATGGGCATATAATACAGAACTGTTTCTGAAATGACAGAGATGTTTGCAAAAACTAATGTCTTTTCACTCATTACCTTTTCCTTTAATTGTTATAGAAAACTGACTAAATGCTGAAACAGGAGTTGAGATATTCAAAATTCAACCTCACTTGTAATTGCTGAACTTTTAAATTCTCTTCCTGGTCTTTCAAAACTTGCCATTTCCTTGAGGTTCGCTTCATGTAGTTACCATATGTTTGACTGCCCCTCCAAATCCCTGATGTGATTTTATGTCTAGAATTTAGCTGAAAATCTTGTTTATATTCATATTAATACTTCTTTTGTATTATATTTTATGTTTTATAAAAGCTGTGCATTTAAAAACAAGTGCAGAAAGCCCTTGAGGGCTTCAGGAGGTAAAACAACGGAATGAATCCAGTCTTTTCAGCAGCACCAGCAGTAACAAAGCACTGAGTGTTGTTACCCAAAACCAATTCAAAGTGCATTTACATTTCTCTCAAAGTGAGAAATAAAATTGTGTCTGACATTAAGGTCTCTGTAGACGAAATTTACATTGAAACACCAGAAAATAACTCTTTAATATGAAACTGTGCATAGAGCCTTGGTCATTTAACATAATGTAGGTGAGTTTTAAGAAGATATTTATTTACTGTTAAGTATTACAAAGCATAACATTCAGAAAACAGATTTAGTTAATATTTAAATGGGCTTATGCTCAGAGACTGTAGGATAGAACCCACACATTCCAGTTCCACAAAACTCAGCAACAAATTAAGATTATCTCCCATGACTGGAGCAAGCTGAGACATTATTTGTGAGATCCAATGCTGCAATTAAGAATCAGGTAACACAAAAATTAGATAACATATTTTTTCTTTAATTGTAATCTCCAAAAGTAAGAAAATGTCTTTAAAAATCTCCCTGCATACAGACACATGGTAAAGCTTGAATTAATTGTGAGCTACTTATAATTAATATTTACAATAACAATCTCCTCTTTTCCATCCTGTTCATAAAAACCTCAAGACATGATAATGAAGAAACAGAAATGAGATTTCTCACAAAGTTATTTTTCAGTATCTATTGTAATAGTTATTTAATATCAAATATCTATAAATATTTGGCACCTTTTCAGGAAAATAATAACAATAGACATGTATACATGTGTACTCATAGAAATGCATGCAGATCTATTTATCTATATGCAGAATTTGCCAGCTGCCTCATCTGTCCTTTTAACCTTCTGATAAGGATAGGTGTAGTTCTTCAGATAAACCCAAAGGAAAACATATTTTTACATATAGGCAAAATCAGAGCAAATTTAAATAATTTTCACTTGATGAAAATCGTTCAGTTTACATTTCAAAATAAAATTGATGGTTTTTTTTTTCTGACAGGACCCGAGGGAATGGCCTGAAGTTGTGTCAGGGGAAGTTGAGGTTGATAGATGGTATTCAAAAGATGAACTTTGCTTCATTAACTCAAAAATATATATTACTTTTCATGTCCCTGACTATGCTAATGACTAAAGTTACTCTAACTCCACTGAAATATGAAATTTAGAAACACCAAGAAAGTAAATAGAAATGATGAACACTCTTCAGTATAGAGGTGCTGATGGGGAGGCAATTTTGAAAGATCTAACTCTTAACCATTTTATTAATGTCATATGTAGAGAAGACACCACAATTTTGGCATAAAAAATTTAGGACTCTGGAACAGCTAATTACTTTTTGAACATGTAGGATGAAATACTAATTATTGACTTGAGCTTGTTCAAGGAAACTTTGCTATAGATAATAGTACAAAGAGATTACTGAGACTTAGCATTCTCCACTTTTCCCACACAGGCTGGTTAATGGCATGGAAACACCCCAAAAATTATATATTGGACTGTACTATAAAAAAAAGGATTTAATCTTCCAGGCTACTGAGAGATAGCTAAAATAATGGACATCTGTGGATTCCAGCAGCAACCGAAAGAGAGAAAATGGAGGTTGAGTAAGTAATTGTTCCAAAATGTAAGATAGGAACCTTCCTTGAAAGAAAGAGGATTTTCTTGCCTTTGCCTGCAGCTAGTGATGACTTTTTATTTTCTTCATAATTTCAATGGCCGAGCCACCCATAAATGGAAATATTTTTTGAACCATTGAACCTAGGGAAAATATGATAAGTCAGTTCTGTTATATCACATTTGCAATTGCACTGATTCTATACTGAGCCTATTGAGCCTTTTAATTTTTTGGTGTTTATTTCCACTAGGTTCAATTAAAGCTGGTGCAAGACCTAAGAATATATAATGACACTGTAAAAGAGCAAGTGGAGGGAACACTTGTTACTAAAACACAGAATAAAATAAGCAAAACATAGATGCATTTCAGGAGAGTTTGGGGAAATATAGGATCTCTAGTTATCACAAATTTAAAGTAAGGGGTTTTTTTTCAACTTCTAATTTCTCTTTTGAAGAAAAGCACTGTGCTCCTGGACTGTAAGATTTACAGCTACTATTTTTCGCTACTACTGTTTTGTATCCTTTCACTATATGTCATTTGCAGATTATGTTCTTGTCCTTTTCCTCATAAAAATAAGCAATACAGGAGATATAGGGATGAAACATGCTTTATAAATCATGTGTGAGATCATCATTACTCTGGAGAACTTGCTTATATTAATATCGCACTTTAATACTGATGTTGAATATTCTCCTTCTCTTCTCACCCTCTGCACCCTCTTCAGCATTCCCACAGATGAGACAGTGGAAAGGGGCAAGCCTCTTTCTTTTATTACTTTATCTTTTTGTTTATCAGCAGTTTCTCATCCTTACACAGTCATGATTATTTTATTTGGATTTTCAGTACAATGGGGAAATACTTTTGTTCTACAATGTATAAAAGCACACGTTTTAATAAAACTCCCTTTTTGAATTCACACCAAAGCAAAATAGTCAAAAGAATCTCAGATCTTCTGAGGAAAATTTTCCTTTAAGAAAACAAGCACAATTCTTCAAAATGTTTCTAGTTACCCCTTTAAATTTGCCTAAAATGAGGGGAATTACACCCAATATCTTTGCCCTTTGTCACCAAAATTATTCGTCTGCCGCATGAGGAATTACGATTACGCAAATTTCTGGCTGCTCCTATGTACTGTGCTATTCAGATGGCTGATGGTATTTTAACTCATCAGCGGTGATCTGAGCAGAAGCTTCACAAAAACACAAATACACCAATGATACTCACTGATTATTTGTTTCCACTGTCACTTCTCTCTGACCATAAAAAAAGAGGTGAGAAAAATGTCTTGAGAATAAATGGCAGGTGGTGATATCTCAGAAAAAAAAAAGCATTTGGTGAATGCAATGAAACATAAACATTTATAGGCATTGGCCAAACAGACTATATCATAGCCAAATTACCAGATTTCTAGGCAGAGTAGATTTTTTTTTCTGTTTTAATTTAATAATATGAATCACCACTGCAAAACATTACAGGAATTTGTGGCATTTAATAAGGCAACAGAGAGAACATAATTTAATATTCACCCTTATAATTTAAAGTGACTTCTAAAGAAAAAATCAGCAACATGGGAAGACCATATATGCACTGTAAATGTACTGGCTCTGATTTCATATACTTAATAATATTACATATGTTGACAAAAGGAGAAATATTCCCAAACTGTAAGTCACTACCTTCAAAATTAAGTACTAAATTTCACCTGTGATACAGTGGTCAATAAAAGTCTGAACTCTTATGAGGGAAAGCAGTGGATAGTTCTATAAATTGCTTTCTTGGTGATAGTTCTATCTTAAATAATTCTGTTTTGCCGGCCCTCAGATATTTATTTCTAGGCCTATGTTAGCTTTAAAGGTGAGCCAGTGCAGGAGTTTGTAATTCCATGATATTACTGGAGTGTAAAACAAGAAAAGAGACCTGTTTGGATGAAAAAGAAACACTCCTGCCATTACTCAAACACAATCAGGAGATACACGGAAGCTGGAAGCAAGGACAGGCAAATTGGAATGAACATAGAGATGTTTTCAACGTAGAAATAAGACAAGAAAAACAAAGATTCATTTGGAATTAAATCTGGCCAAGGCTGTCAAGGACAGCCAGAAGGGCTTCTTCCCATACACCAGTATCAGAAGGAAAACTAAGGATAATTAATAAATGAAGAGGGACCTGGTGTCAGTGGATGCAGAGAAGACAGAGTTACTGAACACCTTCTTTGCATTAGTTTCATTGGCAAGACCTGCCCTCAGGAATCTCTGACACAGGAGTGCAGGGTAAAGGAACAAGAAAGACGGGACCAGTGCTTTGGGCTACAGTTTGTGTCTGATCTAGCTATTCACCAGTGAGTATCCTGTACTTTCTGCAAGACATCACTGGCATTAAGATTCTCTTTGGAGATAACAGATTTTATTTGTTTCTCTCGAACGTCATGCATTTGTCCAACCACCTCTCCTAAAATTTGATGTCAATGTAATCCTATGCAGGCAGAAGATTAAATTTTGAAGTTAGATACTGAGAAAGTATGGGTTTTTTTAAATTATGAGTTTTACAGAGGAACGTGAATACATCTGTTCTACACAATTTTTAACTGAGACTCTTCCATTTCCTTATCTTTTTTTGCAAAACAGTGACAACATCTGTTCTCCAGGCTTCTTTTATTAAGTGGGTGGGTTTTCAGGGGATTTTTTTTGGTATGCAGACACTAAATTTAAAAAGGAATTAATTGTTTCTGTAGGTCACTTGATCTCTCTGCATTTTTTTCCCAAGAATAAAACTAGTTTATATTCTTTATCTGCTTCACAAAAATTGATTGTGTAAGATATAATTTTAGTCCAGTGAAGCAGAAATCACAAATCTCTTATGTACTTTTTTTAATAGTCCAACATTTCTAATCCTGTGATGGCAGAGCACAAATGAATTTGCGAGGGGGAGGAATTCTTTACAGATGAAAAATGGCAAATTTACAAAAGATCTTAATGTGGTCCTTTTCTGGCAGAAGACATGAATGAGAGAAGCAATGTGATCGCTCTACGTCTTGTAGCCATTGAATCCTCAATAATAAGTATTTAGGAAAATCTAGGAAGTATATGCCACACATGTGTGCATAAGAAAGTTAATAAACCATTCACATGGAAAATTCTTAAGACTAGATATTGCTGCTATGTAATTTGTACAGCTATAAAACATATGTAGCTGAATTAGTTTTGCAAATATTGAAAATACAGCTTCTCTGCCTTGCAAATTTCTGCCTTAGAATAGTCTCCAAAATTTCCCTTTCTTCTGAATTGGGGGAGAGACATGTTTATGATGCCATGAAAAGAAGTGATCTGCTCCAACAGAGTTAATAATAATTCTATTATAATACCAGTACCTTTTCTGCCACAAATCTTCAATGAAGTATTATTATAAATTATATCAGATTCTACATAATCTGTGTTTCAATAGACTAGATTATCACCATGGTCTGGGTTTATAATACTTCAGTCTCCCAAGTAACAACAAATAGTATCTTAAAAAACCCTATATGGTGTTCCAGAGAACACAAGAACCCGGTTCTTGCAGGAATTAGTTCAGCATCTATTCATTTTAACAATAGAAAAAAAGAATGTTTACTTCACATAGATATGTTTCTTTCCCTTTCACAAAACACAGAAAAAGAAAGTGAAACAAAGACCATGAAGCAGTGAGCAGAAATTATAGTTGATTGGAAAACTGGTGTTTTATTTGATAAGGAAAACCCTTTATTTTCTCAAACTAGCAGGGAGTGTTTATTATAATGACCAAGAAATATCAGGAGTTTGCACAAAATATTTTCTCTTGTTTACATAACCAGTCACACATGTAAATTTTCTGGATGTAATTTTTTAGCTAGTCTCTAACTCTACTCATATTTTTGTCACCTTTGTTCAAAATCAATGAGCACCTTGAATGCATAAAAAAGTTAAATTGTCTATCTAGAAACATTGAATCTCTTCAGATAAATAGTGTCAGCATATCACTGTTTTCTGGGGTATTTGGGTGACTGAGACATTTATTACCTGAAAATACACTGCTCATTTAAATCACAACAGCTTGTACTGCAGGTACCCACAGTCTTTCATTTCAGGCCACTTACACTACATGAATAGGCAAAGTGGCTTAGTGTATTTTAAAGCAGCTAAAAATCCTCTTTTACATTTTACATGAATAAATATAAACTTTATAAGGCCTGAGGGGGAAAACAACCTGCCAATCACTGGATAAATGTTTAAAACTCATCTTATTGTTTTGCAGCTGTTGCCCTTTGCTGAAGGATATTTCCTGTGCTGCAGACACTGAATAACAGCATTTCATTTTAAGAATGTAATTAGAAACACATCTGTTTTTCTAGAACCTTTAGATTGAGCAAGTCCTCTGTAAACCAGACAGGAAGATTTTTAAAAAAGCATTTTCAGCATACTTAATTGCTCTGCTTTGCACCACCCTATTATATTTTTTAAAAAACCCCAACAATTAAGTATGCAGATTCCCGATGTGATCCCACAACATGTATGACCTAGCAGCCAGTGTTTGATTCATTTCACTGAGCTCTGGAAACAAACAAGAGCTTTTTTAGATGGTTTATTACTCTGGGCCTTCAAAAAAACAAGAAACCTTTGGCTAGATGGTAGGAGTTATAGAATCATGTCCTTCACCTTCTTGGAATTTCAAATTAATGGTAGAAGAACAATGTACATCTTGAATTTTAATCCAGGAAGCCTCAAGTCTTCACAATCTCTTCACAGGCAAGTGCAAGCTTTAGCTAAGACTGAAGTTTATTTCAGAGTTAGTCTCATCTTTTATTCTGTCACTGGGTAGAGCAGTACTCCATCAGTTAAATGACAATAATTAGTAAATAGAGGATGAGTATGAGCAGCTTCCTAACATCTCAGCTGCTGTATTTGCCATGCAGCATATACCTAATTTAGTGGACACAACTCTGATCCCGTTTAATGACACAAACTAGCTTCAAAGGCTTGGCTGGTAGAACAAGATATATGACTGAAACTTGGGCACTGTTCTGTACCAAAGGTGGGCACTGCAAGACAAATTGCAAGGTAGAAAGAATATAAGTGATCTGAGTCTTCCTAATCAAACATCTTCAGTTTAATGCACCATTACATATACTAGTATATGTAGTATATATATTTGTGCCCTTTGTGCTGGCGCCCTGCAAAAATCATAACATTGGTAATGAAAATGAACAAACATGGAAATCTGCAATGTTGTTTTTAGTTCCTAGCCATTATTATGTTCATTCCAGTGAATCTTCAGGTACTTTCCCTGTAAACAATGACAAAAATCCAGTTTAAGATAAGAACTTAAATTTATCTTAAGAGATAAGAAACCAGAGATAAGAAACCAGTTTATTTCTCAGCACACTCATGACCTTAGTGGTTCCTCTTTTCAACAATGTAGTAGTTAAAACAGTCTCACTAAAACCTTATTATATGTTTTAAATTCAACCCTTAAAAATCCACCATTACCAAAATTTGTCTAAGAAAGTAAGGGTCCTGGTACATCTGATTAATGATCCCGATTTAGAAAAGGATACCAATGAAACAAGAAAAACTGTTTTAGAAAATTAACGTGCTGTGTAGGCATAACTAAAAAAAACCCATAGCCTTTGGGTTGTGACAAATCCTTTGTTTTCACTGTTTAAGATGCCAGTTAATCCACAAGTAGATAAAGATTCTCCTGTTGACTAAAAGTACCAGTATACTGCTTCAGGTATTAGGGGTTTACTCACAAATATTGTCAGACAGTTTTTTAAACTCTGAAGTCCTCCAAATGTATGTGACTTAGGATTGATAGACACAGAATTATTTTTCATAAAGTGAAATGTTAATGAGGGCTTTCAGTACTTTTTTTATGATATTTGATGGGAACGTAGCTTCAAAAAAATTTAAATAAGTAACAAATAGCTTGCAAAGAGTTTAAAAATATTATTTTTCTATTATTAAAAAAAATCAATCTTAATGTAATATCTGATCAAGAATTTTTAATTTTTTTTTAAAGTCAAACTACTTAGCCATGAATGCATAAACTTTTTTTCTACACTATTTTAACAGGTCCCAGTGATATTTCTCCAAGTCAAGATAGTGAGTTTGTGCATGGATTACTCCTCAAAATTTATAAATAAAACAAAGGTATTTTGAAATAGTTTGGTGGGGGATTTTTCTTAAGAAAATCCAGAGAAGTCTGCAGTCTATTCACTATTAATATTACTTCAGAGTAGAAGGGAATAGCCAGCCAATAAATTAAAACTTGTATTATTTGCAATATAAATATTGCAATACGTAACAAAATGTTCACGATTTTTCTTGTAGGTGCTGGCATCCAAATACTTCAGATACTGCTTACTATTTTGTCCACCGCCTTTTCTTGCTTTTCTCCTGACAGTCGCACTGTTGGCATTCTGTTTTCATACAATTTGGTGTTTCTAATATGTCTTTAACATATTTTTGAAGTGAACATATTTAACATATTTTGAAGCCACCTTTTTTCAGTGACTTCAAACACAGTACCATTATCAAATTCGATTCTTGGCCTGTGGGTCCCAGAGATGAAAGGAGCTAATTAAATGGTCCGTGTGTAAATATCAATGTCTCCTTTGTAAGATTTGGCCTCTTTAAGTGCTTAAGTGAGAGAATGTGAGTCACCAGAGGACAATGATTCGTGACTACAGACTACAGTGACTCCTGCAGGTATTACAAAGACATCTAGCTATCCTGCAGATTGGGGTGTAAGAGAAAACCCTGAACATTACAAAGGTACTTGGTTGAGCATCTATTCACTCCCCAAAACACTCCCATGAGCAATGTTACCTAAGTGCACAACTCTAGACCACATAAGGTTTAGGTAAACGAATATGTACTTTTTCTTTCAAATCATACACACAGATCCTAAAATCTACAAGAAATATGCTTAAGAATTCCGTATTGTTTATCCACTGAAAATCAAAAAAGAAAATAAGAAAGAGCAGTATTGAATAATTTCTTAATAACTCAAGTAATATTTTTGCCATTTGCTGAGTATGAAAGGAGCATTTCTATAGAGCCAGTGAAAAGAGATATTTTCTATTCCTCCAAGTGCAAACTTTACAACATTAAGTGTGCTAGATAAGGCATTAATCCACAATTTTATGCACATGTCACCAAAAGGGATGAGCTGATGTTCTAGGAATCCATCACTGGAGATCAGACAATAAACATGGTTCATTGTCCCTTCAGACATCTTACTATTTTTGTGCAGGTGCTGTATAATTTATCAATGTTTACTCTTGTTGCCTTGCAGTGAAATTAGGGGTCCACCTCTGCTTTAAAACATGCATTAGGTCAAAGGAACATATTTGCTTCCTGTAGTCACTATCTTACGAGGTTATAGTAAAGTAATATAGTATAGTATAGTAAAGTTTAGTCATTTATAAATGAAAAAATAAAAAAGGTTTTGCTTTTTTTTAAATTTTCTATCTAAACAACAGATTTGAAGGTTAGCAACCTTCTGGTTTCAGCTACATGCATTTAGCAATTCAGCAAAGCAAGAAAAAAAAAGAAAAAAATTATTATATGCATTTATAGCACAACTGAGACAGATTAGGAGCATCAGTCACCATCCAATTAATAGATATCAGCAATTTTTTTCCTCATCCTTTATTTCTTCATGACATTTTAGCAAAGAGAAAGCAAGGATTGTTATTAGATGTTTATACTAAAGACGCAAACTGACAATGTATGATCAGTTTCAGATGTTTGTAGGGACTCTTCCTTTCTGAGTTAACACAATGCTATGGAGTATCTCAGAGAAGCAATCAAAATGCAAGCAAATACCACAAGATCTGGTAACAATGTGTAGTTTTGAAGTGATCACTAGTCAAAATAAATATTTTCTTCTTTGGACTGATTTCCCTCCAGAAATGTGCATTTCTAAAGAACTTCTTAAAAAAAGAATGACCTGCTTGCTTCTACTGCTTCTAGACCAACTAAATTTCCATAGGAGGCTTAGAAGAATGCCTTCCAGGACCTGCTACCCCAGGATGTGTGAATCAATCTGTCTCAATTAACTCTAATTGAGGGGAAATCTCAGAACTTCCTTCTTAGTTCAGTTTCCTGGGTAGTAAAGATTATAAGGAAATCCAAACTCTTTGCATAAAAGTTTAAAATAAAAGTGTAATGATAAAAAGCAAGGGCTTTTAACTATTTCACCTACTGAGCATCATTGCCCCTCAGAGACTTTTCTCTGAGACGAAGCTGCCAATCCTCCCCTTTAACTTCAAAGCGCTTTTCTCTCCCTTAGATATAAATAGATCACTGCAGACACTCAGAGAGATAGAAAACCATCCACCTGTAAAGATTTACAGCAGAGAGAGCCTGAAACTCACCTTTCTGAAGGCCCCTTTTCCTCATTCCACCAAAGGGCCAGGTCTTTCTCCTTATGATAAGGCAGACTACTGTATTACACTTCTGTTTCTAGTAGGTTTTCAGTCAGCTGCAGCCTTACCCAAGTCACAAATCTCCCCTGCACAATCCCTGCAAGCCTCCTTTCTTGCTTAGCAATGCTTTATTGTGAGCCGGTGGAGCAACCTGCTTGCAGCTGGTAATAACTCCATTTAACACATATAAGTGAACCCCATACTTTCTTATTCTGATATAGTGCCAGGCTTCTATATATTTATTCTTGAGGGTGATAGTATTTCTCATTGAGCAATAAAAATATGTACAGTATGCTTGCTTGTTACTGCTCACGCTGTCAGTTATCTATCTTGATCGCTTGGTGTCTTTATTTCCATCTTTTTCACAAGGTTGTCAATTTTCTTCCTGTTCAGCAAATTCCTATATTAAACTTACTTAGGGAGAAGTGATTGCAGTTCTTCACTGTCAAGACTGTGTGGGTAACTAGTGTGGGCTTTTTTTTACATTTCATTTTTCATGGCAAGCTTATATATGTGCATATAACCACTAAATATTTTCTCTGTCATAAGCTAAAAAACACCCTGACTTTGGAAAATGGCCTCATATGGAGCAGAAAGCTACTTATTTCCATCACTGCAGGATAGCAGTTGTTTTGTTTGTTCTTTGGCATAGGAAGCCTGAAAATAGAATTCATTAGTGCTAGGACTGTATGCATCTTTCCAGAACATATCTCATTATAACTCTACTCTGGTAAGCAGCTTACGCCCAAATTTACCATCATTTGAAATATAAACCTATTCTGATAATGTTGCTCAGTGTTGCATAATCCTAAATTCAGAAATTCATAGTAATTATGATCGCGACAGAGGTTTATAACTTGCAAAAACACTGAATTATGTTATTTTTTCTAAATTGTTCTATTCTTACAGCTAGATAACTGTTAATCAGTTCATGCATAATTTTTCTTAGATTTCAGAAAAGTCAATCCTAGAAACCTTAGCTCAATATAGGTAACTAAATATTGAAAATAGTCCTACATTTCCTGTGAAGGCATCTTTTAAATATCTCTGGACAAGTCATAAACATTAATTTTTCAATGTAAGTGATAGAAACTGAAGCAAACAGAGCATACAAATCTGCCTTGCTTATGCATACATGAAACCTAGAAAAGGTCCTACATACCTTGTCATACTTGGATGCCCTGTTGAGAGAGATTTGTATCAACAACTTCTTTGAGTCCACTGCCCAGTTTTCATAAGGGAGTTTGCAATCACTTGGGGTTTGGGTTTGTTATCAAAGGAAGTAAAAAAACCAGCCATCTTTCAGAATGACAGAACTGTTCTTGCTTATTGTAATTTCAAAGTAAAATTTCTGTTTTTTCTACTTCTGCAGTGGGGGAATGCAAAGAGTGCATAACTATCATTTTTAAGCCAGGAAAATATTTGTGTATCACAAGTCTATGGACTCAACTCAGCCACAAGAAATCACATTGAAAAATAAGAAGTTATTTTAGGACTTGAAGTTCCTAGAATGGAATATTTGTCTTATTGAACTTGATGGCAAAATTCCTGCAGATTGCAACTGAACACGGCTTCTCTGGGAGCCCTCACTATGTGGGCTTTCTGCTCTAGCCATAAGGCCACATGTCCTACTTCATTGCAAAAATGCATGCATAATTCCCTCAACTGTAATTGTTTGGAAGGTGAAAATCCGTATTATCCCTTATATCAAGCATTCTTGTCATAGTTTTAAGCCCAGCTGGAGATAAAACACCATGCACCTCCGTTCTCAACAATTCCCCGACCCAGGCGAATGGGGAGGAGAGTCAAAGTAAAACTTATCTGTTGCCATAAGAACAGTTTAATAATTGAAAATAAAGTAAAATGTAATAATAATGGTTTATAATAACCATAAATACAATAACAATAACAATAACAATAACAATAACAATAACTATTGTTATTATTATTATTATTATTATTATTATTATTATTGAAAAAACAAGTGATGTATAATGCAATTGCTCACCACTCACTGACTGATGCCAGATCCCCCCTTCCTGAACTCAGATCGGCCTCGATTCTGGGTGACACCCCCAGGTTATGCCCTGGGCATGATATTCTGTGGTTTGAAATATCCCTTTGGTCAGTTGGTGGCACGTTCCTGGCTATTCTCTCTCCTAGTTTCTTTTGTGGACCTCCTCACTTGGCAGAGCATGAGACAAGGAGGGAAAATAAAGATACGAAAAAAGAAAGGAAAAAAATTACTTAGGATAAACATGACTTAGCAAAAAACTGAAACATCAGTGTGTTATCAACACCATTCTCTTTCTAAATCCAAAACACAATATNGGACTTGAAGTTCCTAGAATGGAATATTTGTCTTATTGAACTTGATGGCAAAATTCCTGCAGATTGCAACTGAACACGGCTTCTCTGGGAGCCCTCACTATGTGGGCTTTCTGCTCTAGCCATAAGGCCACATGTCCTACTTCATTGCAAAAATGCATGCATAATTCCCTCAACTGTAATTGTTTGGAAGGTGAAAATCCGTATTATCCCTTATATCAAGCATTCTTGTCATAGTTTTAAGCCCAGCTGGAGATAAAACACCATGCACCTCCGTTCTCAACAATTCCCCGACCCAGGCGAATGGGGAGGAGAGTCAAAGTAAAACTTATCTGTTGCCATAAGAACAGTTTAATAATTGAAAATAAAGTAAAATGTAATAATAATGGTTTATAATAACCATAAATACAATAACAATAACAATAACAATAACAATAACAATAACAATAACAATAACAATAACAATAACAATAACAATTATTATTATTATTATTATTATTATTATTATTATTATTGAAAAAACAAGTGATGTATAATGCAATTGCTCACCACTCACTGACTGATGCCAGATCCCCCCTTCCTGAACTCAGATCGGCCTCGATTCTGGGTGACACCCCCAGGTTATGCCCTGGGCATGATATTCTGTGGTTTGAAATATCCCTTTGGTCAGTTGGTGGCACGTTCCTGGCTATTCTCTCTCCTAGTTTCTTTTGTGGACCTCCTCACTTGGCAGAGCATGAGACAAGGAGGGAAAATAAAGATACGAAAAAAGAAAGGAAAAAAATTACTTAGGATAAACATGACTTAGCAAAAAACTGAAACATCAGTGTGTTATCAACACCATTCTCTTTCTAAATCCAAAACACAATATTGTGACAGCTACTGAGAAGAAATTAACTCCACCCCAGCTGAAACCAGGACGCTTCCCTTGCCTCATTTCATTTGCAAAATCTGATCAGAAACACATCTGTCCTTCCCAGGTCCCTTTTTCTGTAAGTGATCACAAGCCAAAATTTTCCTCAATAATTTATTCAATCCTATTCTCCCTGTAAGATATATTCAGAGTCCAAAGAAGAAAATGTCTTATTAATTCCATAGCAAAATCTTTTTTCCTTTTCTTTTAAAACTATGCCAATCACATTCAAATTGTAAACATAAACTATTTGGAAAAAGAATCCTACTGAACAAATCTGTTTATGAAGAGAGAACCATCAAATTCAGAGATGCTTCACCAGAGATTTCTGTTAACATATGGCTTAGAGAAGCAAAATCAAAGGCCACTAAAATCTCTGATTTTGGATGGAAAAACGCCAGATAGAGACAATTGTCACAAGAACCTTCAAATAGGTAAGAAAAAAATGAGGAACAGACAAAATTAATATTTGTTTCTTTTAAAAGGCCATGAGTAGCAGCAAGCCCACAAATTTTCCTGGAAAAGCAGAAAACACTTGCGGATGTAAAAATGTTGACAGAAGACTCAAGGACAGTTTTAGATGTACAGTTTACACTTAGCAAATACTCCCTTTCTTTTGTGGCAGTTTGGGTCCTGGGCAGCCTTGGAGAAGAGTGTCTTCTTTTTTGAGCTGGGGCTGCTACAGTGTGTTCTTCCAGTGAGACTTCCTCTATTTCAGATAGGAAAGAAATGTTTTTATTAGGACATTTTAAAACCTAAAATAGATACATCTAGGGATGTGCAGTTATTACAGATGCAATCACCATGGAGGAAAAGAATGGATAAATGTGAAGGTAAACATAATGCAGGAGTGTGCTTCTCAGCATCAACTTTCATCAGCAATTATCTTATAAGTTCCACATACTGAGCTCAATTAAGAATGCTATTCAGGAGGTGAGCAAAAAAGTCAAATGGAGCAGGTGAATGAAGGCACTGATAATGCTGGGCAAAAATAAACAGTAGTCAACCAGTGATAAAGTGCTAATGGTCTGTCTTGTTTTGATCTCAACTAGATTGACCCTTCATCCTGTCATCATCTCGATTAATTGCCAACAGTCAGTTTAGTAAGCACATATAAATTTTAAATAAATTGTAGGGTAAGCATCCTTCTTTTCTCTGTTTCTGATGAGCTTGATACAGAGAAAACTCATATCCCCGCTGCCACAGTTCTAGGTCAAAGCACATTTAATATAGATCAGCTATAAGGGCTGGAGGCTGTTTGGAGAGAGTATATGAATTTCTCACCAGCCACAAAGAACATTATTCTGTTTCCACATCCCGTTATTCACCACTCAGTGTAGAATGCTATTGAAAAGAAACCTCTACATACAGAAATTTTGCTGATGTGGAGATGTGTTTAGATTTTTAACTTCTTATTCCCTGAAAATAGTGTACTAGTATTTGGGCATGTACTTTAGAATATAGCATTTTGAAAACTTTTTTTTTCTTTTTAAATTTGCAAAGTATGATGCAAAAAACCACACAGGCAAATCTATAGAGAATATTTTAAATTTTCAATTTATTTTCATTTGCTGTAAGAATGCTTTCATATATTTGAATGTTAAGGGTTCTCAGAGGTTTTATGCTTCTTGCTGCCTTCTCATGTCAAAAGCTGTTTACAACAAAGTTTCTTCAGCTTTCCTTTGCTGATTAATGACAAACCAATCTACCACCCACACATATATACAGATAGTCAGCATGTTGTGTTTATGGGAAAATAACCTTATCAGCGGTCTTCAACTGAAATATCCTGGATTGTCTAAGGATCCAAATTCTACTGTTTGAGTACTGTGTTACTATCTNCACTTGCGGATGTAAAAATGTTGACAGAAGACTCAAGGACAGTTTTAGATGTACAGTTTACACTTAGCAAATACTCCCTTTCTTTTGTGGCAGTTTGGGTCCTGGGCAGCCTTGGAGAAGAGTGTCTTCTTTTTTGAGCTGGGGCTGCTACAGTGTGTTCTTCCAGTGAGACTTCCTCTATTTCAGATAGGAAAGAAATGTTTTTATTAGGACATTTTAAAACCTAAAATAGATACATCTAGGGATGTGCAGTTATTACAGATGCAATCACCATGGAGGAAAAGAATGGATAAATGTGAAGGTAAACATAATGCAGGAGTGTGCTTCTCAGCATCAACTTTCATCAGCAATTATCTTATAAGTTCCACATACTGAGCTCAATTAAGAATGCTATTCAGGAGGTGAGCAAAAAAGTCAAATGGAGCAGGTGAATGAAGGCACTGATAATGCTGGGCAAAAATAAACAGTAGTCAACCAGTGATAAAGTGCTAATGGTCTGTCTTGTTTTGATCTCAACTAGATTGACCCTTCATCCTGTCATCATCTCGATTAATTGCCAACAGTCAGTTTAGTAAGCACATATAAATTTTAAATAAATTGTAGGGTAAGCATCCTTCTTTTCTCTGTTTCTGATGAGCTTGATACAGAGAAAACTCATATCCCCGCTGCCACAGTTCTAGGTCAAAGCACATTTAATATAGATCAGCTATAAGGGCTGGAGGCTGTTTGGAGAGAGTATATGAATTTCTCACCAGCCACAAAGAACATTATTCTGTTTCCACATCCCGTTATTCACCACTCAGTGTAGAATGCTATTGAAAAGAAACCTCTACATACAGAAATTTTGCTGATGTGGAGATGTGTTTAGATTTTTAACTTCTTATTCCCTGAAAATAGTGTACTAGTATTTGGGCATGTACTTTAGAATATAGCATTTTGAAAACTTTTTTTTTCTTTTTAAATTTGCAAAGTATGATGCAAAAAACCACACAGGCAAATCTATAGAGAATATTTTAAATTTTCAATTTATTTTCATTTGCTGTAAGAATGCTTTCATATATTTGAATGTTAAGGGTTCTCAGAGGTTTTATGCTTCTTGCTGCCTTCTCATGTCAAAAGCTGTTTACAACAAAGTTTCTTCAGCTTTCCTTTGCTGATTAATGACAAACCAATCTACCACCCACACATATATACAGATAGTCAGCATGTTGTGTTTATGGGAAAATAACCTTATCAGCGGTCTTCAACTGAAATATCCTGGATTGTCTAAGGATCCAAATTCTACTGTTTGAGTACTGTGTTACTATCTTGAAAGATTGCAAGCAACTTGCTGAACAAGATGATCATATCAGAATAATTAATGAAATGCATTCTGTAATGTCTGTTTACATAATTTCATATATGACTGGTCAGATACAATTGGTAGAAAAAATTTCCACTTGTCTGTCTTTAAACAAAATTGTTCATGAAATCCAGATGTTAAGCAATCTTCACAGTTCATAGGACTTTGTCATGAATACACATTTGATATACAAATGACAATAAAGTTATTACTGTCTTTCAAAATATGTATGAATATCTATTTTGATTTGCTACACACTTATTACTGGCAACTGAACAGTTAGACAAGATAATTCGTTTCCCTTTATGCTTGATTTAAGTCACCTACATTACCAGGCCTCACCAGTTATAGCCATTGTTTCATCTAATAGTTATTATCAAATTGCACATTATGACTGAATTTTCAATTACCTGAAGAATGAAGAGGTCACTAATCAGTAAACAGTGAGTAGAGTGGGGAAAAAAAGAAATAAAAGAGGAAATTTACTTAGAAGCTGAAGTATAAACTGAAATATTTTGATTAAGGAGGTTTTGGGTGGGCGATGTGAGACTTATTCCTGGGTCTGCTCCTTGTACCTCAACAAGAGTTATCAATTTTACGATTTTCTTGCTCCATATGTTTTGTTCACCTAGTTTACAGGCCTTGGGAGGAATATTCTCAGATTTTACTTGCATTTTATCTTGCCAATGTTCATTGTTTTAACAGTATTAATACTTGTTTTTTGAAAAAAACAAAAGTATTAGTGCTCAACTGGATTGTGAAACCTCTACCTAATTTTCTAAAACTAAATCATTTTTGTGGCTTCCTAGAGTTTCATGGTCACTGAATGGCTTTTTAACACTATCCCTCATTTATACCAAACGTTTGAAATGCCAACAATTTCCTCTGCGAGCTGTAGAGGTATCTTCAGATACATGAGCTGGAGTTAAACAGCATTCCTATGAGCAGGATCAAATTTGAAATGTAAGTCATCAGTCTTTATCTGAAAGTTTGCTGCTTGGTATTTGGGAAATTCTGGTAAAGGACCCATTCAGTGATCTAGGGCTTTGCAGATTACAAAAGTGAACAATTATGAGTCACAAATCATCAAATTTTCAAAACTCTTTCTTTCCTTTCCCTTGCAGGCACCAAACACAGAAAACATAGGCCTGCAACATGAACTTTACACAGGTAGTAAATACTCTCATACCTTGAGTTTGGAATGTATATCTCTATGTGCTCCATAAGCATTTATCACTTTCTTCTTTTTATGCAGTCTATAATTTTTCTACTAATTTATTCTGTATATGTATTTTACTATTCCCCGCCTATTTTTTTCTAAATTGAGTGACATTTTTTTACCAATTTCTTGGCACTGAGTTCTACTACCAATGCAAAAAAGAATTTTCCTTCTCCTCCCACCATCCTTACTTGTTTTAGTGCTGTTGCCAGTTATAGGACATTTCTCTCATTTCAGTCTATTTTGTTCATCTCCCACAGGACTGACCATATCTCATGAGAGCTCTTTATGGATCTAGAGGGTTTTGAAGTCTACCTCTGCCTCTTTCCTTCCCCTACCTGTTGTTTCTATCTCTGAACTGTAGTGTTATTTGGGGTCTTTCACAAAAAATACTGCGTAGTAATTAGTATCCCAGTCACAACATATGTTCATAGAGGAGCACTGAAGGAATGTACTTTTTTCTTTAAAACAAATTAATGAGCTCATTTATGAATAATTTTAACAAGAGAGATGAGGAGAGAGTGGAAAAATGGAGAACAAGAGCAAAAGTCAACTGTTTATGCTTTTCAAGTCTCAGGACAGTAAAACAAGAAAAAATCGCTTCCATGTTTTTGAATAGTTTCGTAGTCTCTAGCAAAGAAGCAATGAGTGCACACATATCCTATCTGCCTTCTCTGTGTAATGAATGGATAGCTATGAAGCCACTCACTGATTGCAGCAGCAGGCTTTTTATTGTGGCAGAACTGTAGGGACCCTGGGGCATTCTGTCACTGTCAAAACTCTTAAGCACTTTAGTCTCCAAAGGCTTCTCTGAAAGCTCAGCCCACTCTCTTGCAGAGACAAAGACTTGGGACCACTTATATAAATAATAGATCAAACTTTAGCAAGAGATGAATATGTCAAGAGACAAGGCAAGGATGGAAAGTTTTTATAACATCATGTGAAAACTATCAAGGCCCTTTGAAAGACATTGTTTTGTTTTATTATGATGCTTTGTGAAAACCACAATTCCATTGTGCAATTCAAGCTTCATACAGTCTCTGAAGAAAACTCATCCAAATATATAAATGAGCAAGAATTAAGCTGTGTCAGCTCTCTGTGTATCAAGTATAAGAAACACAAGGGGGTTCTATTTGATTCAATTTTCCTTTAAGAAATTTTTCATCCTGGCATATAATCCTTTATCAGTGTTCTGATTTTGTATTATGAGTATTATGGCTCTGTGGATAAAATTCGCACCTGATTAGATAAAACCAACAAAATGTAGGAAGCTTAAAATTACTGCAGACATTGACCATCCTCTCCCCTACCCCCAAAATAGATGTTCTTCATTGTGTAATTTTGAAACTGAAGCAAAAAGGTTTATGGGAATTAATTTAGAGATGCATGATCCAGTTTTGCAGGTGGAGTATACAGGCATGAAAACTGAAGGAAGTTTTATTTGCAGCAGGAGAAGCTTATTTCTCAAGACAGTGAATTCTGCTTTCTGAACTCCCAGTATATTTAGTCTCAGATAGTGAATGTTCATAATTTGCTTTGAGATCCTTCAATTAAAACAGTGTCACTGTCTACAAAACCTGATACTTGAGTCAACCACTCCACCACACTGATCAATATGTTAATGGTTAAACCTTTACCAGAACTTATTGCAGTTGCAGACCTCATAAAATCTTCACTGTTCTCCACAGTCCGGCATGTTATTCAGTCTCAGAAGAATGTTAGCAGCCAATATATTTCCCAAGGCTTCCATATTAAATTTTGGCTTGAAGAAAATTCCCCTTCCATTTAAGTTTAAAAATTTTAAAATATTCAGGCCATCCTACCTTTTCTTAAACTTCAAATTTCATTTTCATCCTTTGCTTAAAAATTTGCAAATATAAAGAATAACTTTTCTTTTTCATTCTTTCCCCTGGAAATCTATATAGGATGATTTTTGAGGCTGAGAATGTGGCAAAGCAAGCCCATCCTCCCATGAAATACACGTTTCTATAAGATTCTACTGCCAAGAAACTGTTTCCTGCCAAGCCAGGTTCACCACCACTCCCAAGGGGTGGAGTTCTCACTGGTTTCCATTTCACCTGAATTAGCCATATCTGCTAATTCTTTCTAAGCTCTTCCAGAACCTACAGGAAAGCTAAGAGGGTTAAAAGGATGTCTGGAGGGCGTTTGAAAATGAAATAATCTTTTTTCTTCTGGAGGACTTAAAGCAGGAAACATATAAACAATTAGAAATATTCAACTCTTTATAATCAAAATTCACTATTACTTCACCTGCCTCATTTTCTGAGTTTTTATTTGGCACATTTCTGTATGTTAGCCATACTTTATTTTTTTCTCAGCTTCATCTCCTATTCTTTTTTTATGCAGTACACTGTGTCTTATCTGAAAATTTAGATTATGCATTAAAAGAGAATGAGCAACAAAAATGTTAAGGACACAGTGTTTCAGAACTATCGAGTACATATTTATATCTTGTAGTTTTCCTTTTGGACAGAAGCAAAGCTTTAGAGTGTACATCTGGTAAACACATGGCATTGTGATTAAAACATCAAAGAGAAAAGATGTAAAATAGATTCTAAACAAAGCTATTTTTTGTTATATCAGTTGCCTAAAGTGAAAATCAGCAACAGGGAAATCATACCTGTGTACAATTTTGGCTGTAAAGATATAAAGATATTAGAGACTGCCCAAAGGAGGACAACAAAGATGGTGAAGGGTCTGGGGGAGATGCCATGGGAATGGCTGAGGTGACTTGGTTTGTTCAGCCTTGAGAGGAGACTGACAGGAGACCTAATTTCAGTCTACAACTTCCTCATGAGGGGAAGAGGAGGGGCAGGCACTGATCTCCTCTCTGTGGTGTGTTGAAGTTGTTCGATATTGTGCATCTCCCTCATTTTCTACAGCATACTGAAAAAAGCTTTCTCCACTAAAGGAAAAAAATATGATCCTTAATTTTTGGTAGAACTACCATGTTTACACTCTGCAGTGTCTTTTCTTGTATTTCTATATTATTCTATGCTCCATTATTCAAATCCAACATGTCTTATTGGTCAGGATATACTGAACACTTAACCATGTTCTTTAGAACTCAGTGATTATCATTTCCTAATACCTTGAGAGAGGTGTCTCAATTTTTCTTTCAAAAACACCATTTGTCAAGGTAAAATTTGCAGTGTCTGTTATTTCCATCTATGCAGTATGAGAGTCGAATATTTTGTTTTAGTATTTTTTGACAGACCTGTATTTGTGCAATACCAATAATAGGCGTGTGTTTTCTTTGCAACTAAAAGAGATCATTTATCATTAT
The DNA here is from genome assembly GCA_013398055.1 of Ifrita kowaldi. Classification (NCBI taxonomy): domain Eukaryota; kingdom Metazoa; phylum Chordata; class Aves; order Passeriformes; family Cinclosomatidae; genus Ifrita; species Ifrita kowaldi. The sequence continues at coordinate 1,436,060 of VZRS01005031.1, read as the reverse complement.
TTTTTTCCTTCTTTGTTTGGTGTAAAAGTGACATAAGAGGTCATTATCAACCATAAGAGATTTCTGTCCAATACCCTGGAAACTAGCTCTGTAACACATATTATTCCAATGAATATGTAAATTTTAACTGAGTAAAAGTATTAAATCTGTGCTCTACTAGCAGGAATTTTCTCATAATTTCAAAAATATTTTTTTATGTGTTGTCAATCTTATGTTTTTAATTATTCCATGTCCTTTCAAGAACTCTGCACAGCAACCACTTTCTACATTAAGCGTACATCATAAAAAGTCATGCCTGGAGAGATATACTTCAACATTTCTGCCCATTAAGGTTTACACTTTTGGGGGAAGAATCAGCTGCACACAAACTGGTGGGTTTCCATTGTCAGAAACAAAGAAAAAGCCTAAAAATGTAGAATATGCAGAAATAGCAAGTTCTAGGTTGTACATATCATCAACATGAGAGAGGAAAAAATATAGTTAATTGCACAGATCTCAACAAGTTCTGCACAGATGAAAATCACATTTAGCATCAACTCTGTCAGTAATTGCTTATTTGAAAAAAAAATAAACGGAAAAGATTTAATAAGGCTATGCTACAGATAAGAATAATGCAGAATAACGGCTTGCCTATCTGGTTGTGAAACTAAACAAGTTTTAAGTAAAATTAGGAGACCCAAGTACTAAATTATACTTCTCTCATCTCCTCACCGCCCTTACCCTCTCCTCTTTTCATTTCTTGAAGTGCATGGCTAATAATCTGCTCTTTGACATTCAAGACAAAACAAAAGGTAAGAATTCTTAAACATGAATGACATTGCTATCAAAGAGTGCTGAGAAGATTTGTGGGTCAAAAAGGTGATCTTCCTTGGAGACATAATAAACTGTTACAGATATATGGTTATTAAGGTTAGTACTGGTGATATACTTTTTTAAATAAAATCAAATAATAAAGGAAGCAAAGAAGATTATTTGCTGAATTGTAACTCCAGAGAAACTTTTGCATATTAATCACAAGGAAACTCTAATTTTGCTAAGGGCTTCACTGAAATGTTACCATCCTTTGCAGTTTGTTAAGTTTTCAGAACTTGGTGAGAAAGTCTCATCAGAATCCTTATAATGAACCTTATGTTACTGCATTTTCATTTACTGTCACTCAAAAGATTATTGTTGAACAAAGGTATAATCTCACAGTATTTCCAGTATAATCAGAAATGGGATAAGTCTGAAACAGAACCCTATTTTTGAGATTAGTCTGAATCTTTCAAACTCAATTGTGTGCTCAAGGTAAAGCTTGTTCTCAGAAGGGAGACTGGGTCTCTGCCTGCTGTATTTCTAAGCAGATGAAATTTCTTTCAAGCCCCTCTCTGACAAATCGAGTTCACGAGTCTGTCAATGAAACTGTGCCAACAGGGCCGGTGACAGACAAATGTATCGGGCGATATTGAGACTGTTTATGCTGCTGATGTAGGGCCTTTCCTGGTAGATCAGAAAAAAATATTTCACCATTTGTGCAATAGTTTCACTATTGCAGAGCAAATACTTCACTATGCAAAATACAAGCGGTGAGAAAAACTTCGGTCCGTCTCAGAAATCATTAAACCCAATGTCTTATTATGTTTTTGAAAATTATTCTAAAGCTGCATTTAGATAATTCCAAAAATTTTACCAGTTTAGTGACCATCTATGCCCTGAGCAAAGGTGTGTTTCTGATAAGTACCTTTCCCCAGCCACCTTACACTAGATGGTAGCTCTAACAGAGGAAGTAATACAGAACTGTACTATGTATACTTATATCTGCGGCTCTACATACCTCTCACAAGGTATGACTTTACAAGGACCAGGGAAAGGTCTTCAAAATTGAAGTAGCTTTGAAATCTGACAGATATATGTCAAAATGACCAAATTTGGGCTAAGCATCTTACCCTGGATTTCTGAATAAACTCTTTTTTTTTTTTTATTTAGAGCAAGAAATGCTTGTTTGAACAAGCCAAAGATCTGAATCTGTTACAAAGGTATGCTGAGTTAAGAGCAGTCATTTGACTGTCCATTTTGTTTCATAAGGTGGCCAGTTGACAAAGGAGAAGGAAAGAACAAAAGAGGACAAGAGAAAAAAAAGTTCCATCTATTTGCAGTTACTAATGAATTTAGAAAGCGTTCAGGTTTATTAACAGGAATTTGATAACTGTGTCTTAATTTGCTTGCATTGAGACGCAATTCCTTTATTCAATACTGTTATGCTATGTTTCCTCAGCTGAAATGGTCATTAAGATCATTTCAGAGGATACATGTAATTATCTCCTGTATTTTATGGCTTACTGACATTATTGACACTGATTTGAAGGAACCTCTATGCATATTGCCACATAGATTACTTTTTAAGGCTCTAAGGAAATCTACAGTAGCTACAGAGAATGCATTTAATAGACTTGGCAGTTGTTTGTCTGTATCTAACAACTGAGCTCTTAAAGTTTGATAAAATGTTTGTTGAAGAAGACACGTAGTGCAGCAATTCTGCTGTCAACAATATTGTGTATTGTGCATAATCAAAAGAAAAAATGTATTTTTTAATGCAAGTCAATCTAGGTATGATCTACGTTTTCACATCAAGTTAAACTTAGTGTTTAACTACCTTTATGAATATAAATTAATGTTCTCATGATTTACACAAATTTAGAATCAAATCCTGCCAATTCCTATTCCTGTACATACGATTTTTGTTCTGTCTGAGTTATTACATAATAAAACTTTTATGCCTCAGAGTATGATGATGAATAGTCCCACCTTTAACACCGAGCCAGGACCCAAGGCTATTAAACAAAACAGCATGAATAGAGGAGTCACAAAATCTTTCAAAGACAGCCCCTATTCCTGACCACTTTACAAGACCTAGATTCCAAACATAGGGCAGGTATTTGAAGGAGTAGGAATCATCTCATGATTCACCTTACTTTTTAATATTTGATTTCATATCTCAATTTAAGTTAATTAGCTGAATCCATGGACCTGGCATGTATTTGAATTCAAGTAGTTGCAAAGCAAAGAATTTTTTTTTATAATACAGGTAATTTTTTATAGAATTCAATTGCTTCAGGAATTTATATAGGCCAGAACCATAAGTGATTTCAAAATGGGATTAGCAAATTCACAGAAAAAAACATCCTCTATGGTTCCCCACTGACTGTTAAAGACATCAATCCATTTACAGGTCAAAATTATGACTCTAACTAGGGTTAGTTAGAGGAAGGATCGCATTAAGTACATCCTGTTCAAAAGAAATGTTCCCAATCCACTAATGACTCCAGTTGGAGACACATTATAAGACATGGTAACCATTCAATTTAAAAATAATGACACAATATTTAAATTGTAAAAATGAATGCACTTTCTCTATGCAATTTTGTTTCTAAGAATACTATTTTCTTCCTGTAGGTCTTTTCACCGACAAATAGCATAAACACAAATTTCACTCAATAATGTTTGGAAAGTGACTTCCTCCCTTCAGAGAAAGATTAACAGACAATTAGAAATTATTAGATATTCAGAAACAAAGAGGTTAATGGGAGTATTAAGTAATATAATATTCAGGTATGTTGTTCTACAGAATAGATATCTGCTTATTAGGGTAAATATCAGAATATAGTCCATTCAAATATCTTCAAAAAGAGATTGAAAATTGTTTTTAAACAACAAAATTGCTTCTAAGTGAGGAATCAAAAAATGAACAGCTTAAATTTCTTGTTAAAGTCAGAAAGAGTAGTCAATTTCATAAAATTAATATATTCATAATTGAACACATACTTGTTTCTAATTTCAAAAGTTGCTCTCAATTTTGGGTAATAAATCTTTTTTCTCCTTCTTGTATAAATTATCATGCTGTTATAAAAAATTACATTGCTTTTAGGTGCCTGCTCTTTGTTTTGTTCTTTGGTCTTAAACAAAACAATTTTATAAAAAATATCTTTGGAGTTATTTTAGTGGTGAGGTTGCCTCAAAAATATATAGGTGAGTGGCACTGTCAGGTAGGTGATGTAAGTACCAGAATTTTATATCATAGGCTAGGACCCCAACACACAGATTATTGCTCTTTGTGTAAGGGATTTCCTAGAAGTGCCAGACTTCATCATCTTAACCTCACAGAGTTAAATGATACTGCATGCACATAAAATTAAAAATCAATATTTTTACATCAAAAGCAATTAACATGATGAATCTGAAACTTTGCTCTCAGGGTACTGTCCTCCCAGAAAAATGGTTTTTTATAATACTATTCTGATTCTCCATAATTAATTCATCCTGGTAAATTATAATAAAAGCTGTTATGCTTCATTTATAAGGTGTCTACATGATTATAAATTGTGACTCTTTTTCATATGAAAAGTTTTCAAATGTATCTTAGCTTCTTAGAAAGAAGTGGTAGGACAGCAGGTTTTATGTTGGAGAATAGAGTACAGAGAAAAAGAAAATTCTTGGGTAGGAAAACTGGAATATGAAGAGCCTGAAAAAGAAGAAAGGAAAATTAAACCTGGAAGTACAATATGGGTTCTAGAAGATAGAATGCAAAAACCAAAGAAAAACCTAGGAATAAAACAGGGTGACACTCAAGAATTCTTCTATTTTAACGTGAGCCAGCACACCACCAAGGTACTGCTGAACAGAGTTGTCACAACATACCTGAAGGTATTTCTTAGAGACTATGGAAATGCTTTTAAGGCATCAAAAATGGGATCAGTACTGCTTCAAAATCCTACTGGTCCTATCCATCTAGGCATATGCAAAAAAACAAAGCCAAAGAATAGCTGGATTTATGAAGAGGTTGAAGCACTAGAATCAAGGAAAGATAAGGCTGATATAGTAAAAATTGGAAAATTGGAAGCTGACTTGTAGTGACAGCTCGGCCTTGAAGCTTCAGCATTTTAACAATCTACATTGCAAAAATCCTCATTAGCCTTTAATGTTGCTTGCTTAAAATTGGAATAGGATCATAGCTAGAACATGCCTGCACTGCACAAGGATCCTTGAGCAAGTTCTGACCAAGGCTGGTACGGCCATACACAGGGGCAGCCCTTGCATTTACAGCATGAGTCCAAAGCCAGGGAGCCACTTATTTTCCTTACCATAAGCAAGAGACCTTGGCACAGCAAGGCACTATAATCACAGAAGTGGAAGTACAATTCTCCTGTGTTGCAGCCCTTGCAGTTCTTGATTTGGGACTGGTGACAAAATTCCTCAATAGCCGTATATTGTGGTTGAGAAAGCTGCAGACAGGAATTTGGAAAGAGTGGACGTTCAGAGTAGATATGTACAAGAACCAACTCTCTTACTTGTACACAGCACTGCATAGTTTGGATTTTTGGGCGTTTTTTTGACACATGGCTTCCTGGGATTGTTTGCATAGAAAGTGAAACATTTATCATTATTTAAAGCAGGGTGATCACTGGTATGTATGCATAGCTTCTTCTTGCCCTTTTAGTGGAAAGCAGCAGCTCTGAAAACAAATGATTGGAAGTTTTGTGGGCAGTATCTAATTATGCATTAAAAGTCTAGGAAGTGTCAAACGGTGTATTTTTTTGGATTTAGCTTGTATCATAACTATTAGCTTTCTGAGGAAAAAGATTGTGTTGTGCCACCTGTAAAAGAAGGGATGCACATGCAGCTTCTAGCAACATAATACAGTAAACTAAGAATTTAAGAACTCTGTACATTCCCCTACTCTTGGGACAAGCTGAAATATCCCTACTACACAGATTATCACAGGCATATAGATGTGGTTTTTATTTGTTTTCTACAGAACAACTTTGTTCAACATAGTCATTGGACAAAATACCTTTGTCATTCCTGCAACCATGTGTTGGTGACATAACAACACATCACTGAGCACAGTGGGCCCAACTGTAAATCATTGCTGCATGAATAACTAGTAAAAAGGGTGTATAGAAAATCTCATCTGCACTATCTGTAGCTTTTTTCCTCCTGTGCATATTTCATTATTAAAATTATATAAGTTTAAACAGAATTTTACTAATTTGACTGTATTATTGCCACTAGCTTTTACCAAATGAAAATTGGTTTTAAATAAGAAATTGAATGAATTTGCAAATCAAACTCAACACCATTGTCAATGAAGCAGAAGATTTGATGTCTCTGCCATGAATAAACTGTGGAACTTGTCATATCAATCTGTAATTTGCACTAGAGACTTCATTTTATCATTTGCTACTGCCAGAATATACTATAATTCCTTCAGAGCAACCTAAAAAGAGCAAGTGTCATTTTCTTCTAAATCGGCAGTTCCTGTTTAAAAGATATAGAGAAGCACCAGGAAGCAAGATATCAGACAGCTCAAAAATGTACACACTTTTTTTAGGTTATGTTGGACACAGAAGTTAGCATATGCATAAATGCACAAATGACTGCTCAAAATCCAGTACTACCTGTTTAGCCATCTGAAACTAATACAGTATAAACACGTATTAAAAGGAAATAGCTACTAGTGTGCTCAGCTATCTGTCCAGAGATTTGCACAAAAGAAAGCATCTTTTCATTGAGAAATTAGGAAATGGATTTGCAAGTGGAATTTTTTAATGTCTATTAACTCATTGCTTTCCCAGCAATCAAATTAATTTGGTACTGCTAAAACACGCTGGATTGGCAAAAACAGGCATCGAAATCCTTTACCAAGTGGATGTAGATATGTCTCAACATGTTCCATTTTGCTGCCTCTTTTTAGAGGTGAAGATCATTTTACAGATCATGAAACCATTAATTTTAGCTTTACTTTGTTGGAAGGGCAAAATAAACACCAAATAACACCTTTCAGCCCTCTTTAGCTTTTGATGAGTCTTTTCAGCTGTAAACACTGGTATGTGTCATAATGTTCAAACGAAATATTTAAATATAACTGTAATTATCTTTTGGACAATCTCTGCACTGCATTAGTCCAACTCCCAGTTAAGTGTCAGGGATCAATGTAACAAACTTTTTCACTGTCACCTGGTGCTATCCTTGTCTTAGGCTTGTTCAACATAAGCTTTACCGTCAAGAAGCTTTGCTGCTTCTGCAAAAGGGATAGTTTTAGTTTTTCCTAACAGTGCCTGTAAAGATGCCAGTTAGTAGCAACTGAGATATTTTTCTCTGGTACAAACTCATATGGGAAACTGACTGAGTCTGACCACTTTGCTCTCCAGTTTGTGAAATACCATCTATGGCAACATCAGATTTTAAAGGAGCGGCCTGTCTTTGAGGCCTAAAGAAAAAGGACCCAATTTCCTGCCAAGTACTACCCAGCCATGAATTAATCTAAAATCTGTCCTTTTTACAACCTACTCCTATTAACTGTTATCTTATTAAGTAATGAGACCATTTGGGATGCAAGCCATATAAGAACAAAAATTTTCTCCCAATGTTAGCTCAATATTAAATCAATTTAGAAATTGTGTTTATCTTTTGCAGTGTTTTGCTTTTTGAGTGATTTGGCTGTGGTTAGTCATTATTTGACACATGTCCAGCTCTTTTGGTAGTGCTGTTTTTGGAATTTACCTGTCTTAAAGACAAAAGTGCTCTCTTCATTCTGCACGCTTCCCAGGCTTTTCAGAAAAGGCATGTTAAATAAAACACATACGCCGTGACCCTCAGTACAGTATTTACTTCAATCTAATTAGTGGTAATATGCAATTGCTAGGATCAGATAATTGGATCTAAATTTGGTAAAGTCCCCAGATAGTCTTTACATACTGCCATTGTTTCTGTAATGGACTGAGGCAGCACTGGGCCTCCTCAGCTCAGACGTGCAGAGATATTTTGTGTTTCTCAGCTCTCACTGTCAGAGATGATTAGGTGCCAATACAGCTGGAAAGAAGACAAACAGATTTGGTTTTCAGATGAAAGTTAGAAACTACTGTGCACTGATATTCACTACTGACTAAAAGACTGGCACGGATTACCTTATTAAGTACTCATTTGGCTCTCAGTCAAGGAACCTGATAGATTTTTTTTACTGTTGGTGAGGAACAAATTTTTGTTTACATTTTTTGTAATGACTCATCTTATGCTCAGGTCTTTTAAGAAAGAACTAGGGGAGGAGAAAAGAAGAATAGTAAAAATTTACAATCTCAAATCAATTAATACTCCAAAGAAATTTAGGCCCATGTTTGCTCAGCCAGAATGGTTGAACCGACAACAGATGCTCATCGATGTCGGAAATCTCAGGACAGATCTAATTAACTTTTTTTAAATCCTAATTACTTCTAGATCATCTACTGTGTTATCTCAGCAATTATTTTTTTCTTTTCAAGCAGCCCAAAATGTAATATAAATAGAAGCTTCATACTTACAATGAGACTAATTTTTGTGGTTTTAATAAAAGCAAGGAAGTTGTTTTTTTTTTTAATGAGGAATTCCTCCTAAGCTTTAATACATACAGAAAATGAGTAAGAAAGAACAAAAGATAAAAGTATGGTGAGAAAAATATGGCTTTTTCCATGATATTGGGCCGGCTTCTCCTCGATGGTTTCCAATCAGAATTGTACATGATTTTTAAAGCATATAGCCGTATAAAGCAGCAATTGGTCACGGTGGTTTAACCCCAGCCCACAGTGAAGTTCCACACAGCCACCTGCTCACTCCCTGCCACTGGTATGGGGTAAAGAACCAGAAGGGAATCAGAAGAATAAAAGTGAATAAACTCATGAGTTGAGATAAAGACAGTTTATTAAGTAAAGCAAAAAATACACACACAAGCAAAGTAAAATATGGAATTAATTCACCACTTCCCATTGGCAGGCAGGCATTCAGTCATCCCCTGGAATGTGTAATGTCTACTTGGGAAGACAAACAACAAAGCTTCTAAGGTCCTTCCTTCCATCATGTTCCTTCCACTTTGTATGCTGAGCATGGTGCCATATGGCATGGCATGGTCCTTTGGTCAGCTGGAGCCAGCTGTCCTGGCTGTGTCCCCTCCCAGCTTCTTGTCATCCCCTCCTGGTGTCCTCACTGATAGGGCAGCTGAAAAGATTTTGATTCAGTGTAAGTGCTGGTCAGCAATATNTCCCATTGGCAGGCAGGCATTCAGTCATCCCCTGGAATGTGTAATGTCTACTTGGGAAGACAAACAACAAAGCTTCTAAGGTCCTTCCTTCCATCATGTTCCTTCCACTTTGTATGCTGAGCATGGTGCCATATGGCATGGCATGGTCCTTTGGTCAGCTGGAGCCAGCTGTCCTGGCTGTGTCCCCTCCCAGCTTCTTGTCATCCCCTCCTGGTGTCCTCACTGATAGGGCAGCTGAAAAGATTTTGATTCAGTGTAAGTGCTGGTCAGCAATATGGAAAACATCCCTGTGTTATCAACACCGTTTCTAGCACAAATCCAAACGTGGGCACACAGTAGCTGCCATGGATGCAGCTGTCCCTGGAATGAAACACAGCAGACTGCAACCATATCATTCTGCCATGAACTGGAAGCTGCTGTGATGGGAGTATTTGGAGACTGAAACACCAAGCAAATTTTTAAAAATTAGGCATGCCTTTATTTATATTTATAATTACCAGGTGCTCTATCAACAATTGAAAATCATACATAAATCCAACATACTAATGGAGCCCTGGAAAAATTATGTGTTTTCTGCTTCCAACAGATTCTGATACCCACAGTCTTTGATGTTCTCAGCCTGTGACTGAGATGGTTCATTGAACTCATCTTCAAAGGGAGTAGTTAAAACCAAAGTTCCCTACTCTTTCTTCCCCAAGTTCCACTCTGTATCCTGGGTGTTTATATGAAACTGTTTCATGAACTGAGACCAGTCTGGTCCCCTTTCTCATAGGTTCCGCCTCGTGCAGGTTTTATGTTGTAAGTGATTGTCTGTTTCATCTTCTTCAACTGGGTATTTTCTGTTTAGAGACTAAATGCTACTCATATGATTTCTTCAAGAAACTCTGGACTATGAAATGTTATCTGAATATTTTTTAAGCCAATATGATAAAATTTTTTGCCTGGCATCTCAATCAGTTTTGTGGCATATTGAGCTCCAAGACAGGCAAGGTAAGTTTGCAAATAGGTCTTCATGCTTTATGTGTTTTAGGACAAAATCCAGCTAGGATTCCCAAAAATAAGTGTCTTTAGAACATTTAAAATGCCAGTATGTTTATTTCTCAAGTGTATACCACCTGAGTTGCACAAACTTTTAATAGTTTTATGTTTGTAAAATCAAACTAAGGTGATGTAGGAATTTTTAGAAAGGCAGTACTAAGCTTCTTCCCTTTCCCCTTCCTTTCCCCTGTCCTCTCATCCTCTTAACCTTTCATTCTAACTTCTCCTCAGCATTTCTCTCCCCTCACCCTTACAGTCTTCTCTCCTTCCTCTTCTTTCTTCTTCTCCCTTCAGTTTTTTGCCTCTCTTCTCTTTCTTCTCCCTCTGTAGGTATTACATTGATGCTGCAAATTTTCCTAAACATTTGGAATCTTTAAGAAACAAACAACCCCCTCTTCTTGAAGGAAGCACCTGTCTGAGATAAAATTACGTCTGAAGAACTTAATTAAGACTCTTAGAAAAAAATACCAGAACACTGGATAATTATAGCTGCAGTAACAGAATTCATTCTAAACAAACTCTCACACAGTTGTAGCATAATGCAAATATTAAGCATCTGGTAGTAACTCACAGATAAGGTATGTAGGAAAGACAAGTAGTGAATGTTATGTCCCAAAAATAAAATAATCTTCTGGTTTGGAAATAATAGGAAATGAGTCTATTTTTCACAAAGATCCTGGTGTGAATTATCTGCCATGCATTTTAGGAAATTGTTTAGAATTTTTTTCCCAGGTGAAGCTAACTTCATATGAACAAATGAAATAGTTTCATATATACTCAAAGTAAACAAATAGATCACCTCCAATTTATGACTTTCTTTTCAAGAACCAGATGATGATAAGATAGCAAGAATATTATAACAGAAGCTTCCAAGAGTCCCTGCAATTTCTCTGAATTTTATAATTTATAATTGATTTTAAATGTTATTTTAGCTCAGATTTCTGTATATACTTACTCAGTGTTATTTAGAGGTTCATTACAAGCTTAACATAAAACAACACAGAAAAACAAATAATGCTCAGCATACTTGTAGATTTTATTATTGTAGGTTTTACTGAAAAGGTCTCATGCTTTATACTCAGCAAGCTTTGCAGAGTCTATTGTTAATATAATGTTGGCTAAACAATTTTAGTTCTTGAACTATGTAATTACCACTAAAGGGTAATGTATTACTGTTATTAACCTATGAATCTCTGTGATTGTGCTTAGGAGCTTTTGCTTATATTCAGTGTGCTAACCAAGCAAAAGCCTAGGAATAACAATGACACTGAAATAGAAGGAAATAAGAGAGTGTGACAGCTCTTTCCAAGACTTGCGATCTGTGGCTATTTAGAAACCGATGTTACTGGAGATAAAATCATCATAATATGAACATCAATACAACATGAATTTTTATTAGATGGAAAAGGGATTATTTTGAAAGGAAAAAAAAAGCATTCTTACTAATGGGAGTCCACTCTTCTACTCATCAAAAATCTATATTTTGGAGGTTACCACATAGCCATAAATGGAGTATGAAAGCAGGATAAAAATCAGAGGATGCAGCTAAGAAGTTACAAGGCTGATATCATTTTATTAGGTCTCATATGAGGCAAGAGATTTCTTCTTCCCTGTTCAGTCAAGAAAAGAGAGTAGGAAAAAAAATCTATTTACCTATACAAAAAGGAGCTATCTCTTCACTAAAACATTTTGGATAGTATTATTTTTATTTCATATAAGAAATTCAGAGCCCAATTCAGGGACAGAGAAAATTACTCCCACCCTTAGGGCATGAGGAGCTGATTTAGCTGCGATGGAAGACAGGGAAATTTTATGAAACACTTTTTTTGCACTGCAGTTTGAAGCACAGCCATGCTGTAATATTTCTAAACCAACATACTCCTGTCAACATTCCTTCAGTCAGGTTACCACGGTGAGTGGGCTCATTGCCTGTGCAGTCAGTTCTGAATTCCTAGAAAGGCTTTATGCCCTCTGGATGGGAAGATAATCTGTACTTGGATAATGTGATATTAACGCTGCTGCAGTTACAGGAAGAGCTGCAGAAACCACTTTCCTATCCACAATACCATTCCTTGTTTTTCTTTGGGTTACTTGCGGTGGACATCACCTTATACACCCCACTGTCGTGGGTCTCCAGCTCCTCTTTGTGGATGACAACAGTGGCTGCAGGAGAAACAGTTTGAGGACTTCCAGCATTTTGCCTTAGCACCCCTTCTGCTTGTTCCTCTGAGTAACACTGCTAGCAAGCCAGAGGTTGTGTTCAGTGTTGTGTTTAATCAGGGGTTTGCATTTTACCTTGCATGTACTTTATACAGCTCCAGAGGTCCCAAATACTGAAGTTTCCTTCTGAAATTATGTGAATTCCTTGTGTACAGTTGGGAACCAAAGTAGCCCGCTGAGAAAATTTTGTTGTTAATAATTCTGCCTTTAAGCAAATCTAGAAGAAGGAGAATAAGTATACACTCTGAGATATCTGCACACTCATACCAAAAAATTCAGTAGAAAATCACTACACTAAATATTGTGTAAATTTTCACAGAACCACAGTTGCATATCCAAGCCCTTTGCAGGATATTTATGTATCAAATGCATTTGCTATCATGAAGGGTGTTTTGTATACTCATTACCAAAAAAGTAACAAATTTCTCAAATTCATTCAGAGCATAATTCCAGTCACAGTTACTCAGGGTTCCTTCTTTTAATTTTTGTCCAGAAAGCACAAGTTCATGCTTATTTCTGGCTTTCTTTTTCATGTATCATACTCTATTTATACAGTTAGAGTCTAGATTTCATCTGGTATGAACCCAATATTGCTAATGTCATTAGTTTCTGTCATGTGTAATTTCATATTCTGTTAAGAAACAGAATTTGAAATTAGCATATGTGCAAAAGCATGCAGAAATAGAAGTTTTTTTCCCAGCTGAAAAGGTCAAGTACTTGTAAATCTTTGTCAGAACTGAAGCGATACAAATGCGCTGCAGTGGCAGCAATCCAGAAAGGTGGTGCATTTAATGCCAAGGTAGTTCTTGAGCCTCAGTATTGTGTAAAGCTGTAGCAGCTTGGAAAAATCATAGAATGAAAAATTATCTGTAGTCAACACTGTAACACATGATTCAGGAATCCTGAGCAATAAAGTAATAAAGTAATGAAGGCAAAGCTTTATCCGGAGGATATGCTGAGGCATCAGAATATAAACAGGCAAAAGGTAAGGTGGCAAAAAGATTCTGGAAAACCTGAAAAAGGATAATTCTACTCTGACAAAGGATAAATAGTTAACTAGTGTTATCATCCCTACCTTATTATCCATACTATGAATATGTATTGAGGACAAACATTCTTCATTACATTTTTTTTCTTTGAGGTATTTTGAAATTTCTACTGCAGATGTTCAAAATGGATGAAAAATCAACACCATAGGTCTTTAATCTCAAAATAATTTTATCTTCTGCAAGTAATGCAGAAGAATCCCATAGAATCCCAGAATATGCTGGGTTGGAAGGGACAGACAAGGATCATCAAGTCCAACTCCTGGCCCTGCACAAAAAACCCCAAGAGTCACTCTAACACAGCTTCAGGCCACTCCTCTGAGTCCTGTCACTGGTCACCCCAGAGAAGAGAGCAATACCTGCCCCTCCTCTTTGCCTCACAAGTAAGCTGTAACTGCAATGAGGTCTCCCCTCAGTCTCCCTCAGGCTGAACAGACCAAGTGACCTCAGCTGCTCTTCATACAGCTTCCCCTCAAGGCCCTTCACCATCTTCATTGCCCTTCTTTGGACGGTGTCTTATAGTTGAATATGTTTCTTACATTACAGTGCCCAAAACTCACACACTATTCAAAGTGAAGTGGCATCGGTGCAGAGCAAAGCAGGACAACCACCTCCCTTGCCCAGCTGGTGATGAAGGGACAATACGAAGTGATTTTCCCAAGATTAAAATTAAAGGAAGGAATGTGAGATCAGGAATCAGAAAATTATTTATTTTTCTGTTTAACTCAGTAGATTTAATGAAAAACAACTTCTCCTCTTGAAATTAGCATTGTTGATATGGCATATAACTGTGGTCAGAAGTTTTATATAGCAGTTTGCATTTCCTATTAATGAATTAATTTAAAATTTTAAGAAGCATAATTTCAAAATTATGCTTCTTAAATGGCAAAGCATAGCAATAAATTCCAGTATCTTGTTTCATCTCGTTACCAATTGACTGGGAACTAAATGTTCCTCTTGTTGTTCAAAATTAAACTGTACAATTTCTGTTAATTCAACTACTTTCCGCAAGTATTTTACATGTTACAATTTATGCTTTTCTCTGAAATATCTGTCATTGGCCAGTGTCAGAAGTCAGCCAGATAAAATAACTGGTTTCCCCTACCTATGAATAGCTAAGCGTTTTCACTGTCAAATTTTGAGATGCTGAAACACTGCAGAGACTGTATTTCTGAAACCAGTATCCTACGTTTTCTTCACATTACACACAGTGTAAAAAGGGATCTTAACCCATGTCTTGAGAAGCAGTGATCCTCAATATCTTTCCACTGCCATACTGAACATTTATTTAATATGGTGAATTTGTGATGCTCATACAAACAGCATAAATATTAGGAAATACACTAGCTCGTTTTCATTGAAAACCAGATATTACACGGAGAAGCATTGGGGAAGGCAACAAGTCCCTTTTTGCATTTGTAGGCAATTTCAGTTTTGGAAGCATGGGAAATGTTAGTTTCTTGCTTCTTTATTTCTTCTGAGTAAAGAGATTCCTCTTCTTCAGATGTCATTTTGTTCTTAGCTGCTGCTACACATAGACTTAAAATGTTTTAGAACTTAGTAACTGTCCGTTCAGATGGCAGCTGATCCTGCAGACCAGTTCCGATGTCTGAACTCCTCAAGCACTGCTCTAACTTGCTTTTATATCACTGTGCTGCTGAAGTTCACTGAATCAAATAATGGTTTGAGTTGGGAGGGACCTTAAAGATTGTCTGGTTCTAGTCCCCTGTCAGAGACAGGGATACCACCCACTAGATCAGGTCGCTCAAAGCTCCATCCAGAAACATCATTGAACACTTCCAGGAATGGGACATCTACAGCTTCTCTGGGAAATCTGTTCCAGTGCTTCACCCACCCTCACTGTGAAGAATTTCTTCCTAACGTCTAAAGTAAACCTGCCCTCCTTCAGTTTAAAGCCATTCTCCCTTACCCCTACATGCCCCTGTGAAAAGTCCCTCTCTGGTTTATTTGTAGGCCCCCCACAGTGAGGTTTCCCCAGAGCCTCCTCTTCTCCAGGTTGAACCACCCCACCCAGCTCTCTCAGCTTATCCTCTCAGGAGAGCTGCTCCAGACGTGTGATCATCTTCCTGGCCCCCTCTGCACTCGCTCCAGCAGGCACACATCCTTTTTGTGCTGGGAACCCAAGAGCTGGACACAGCATGCCGGGTGGGGTCTCATGAGAGGGGTAGAGGGAGAGAATCACCTCCCTTGAACTGCTGGCCACATTTCTTTTGATGCAGACCAGGATGTGGATGGCTTTTGGGGCTGCATCATTTTCAAAATGGAATTTTATGGATTTGTTATGTCAGTATTCAGATCTCTAGGATAGTTATCCTCATATGGGACGGTTCTGCAGTTAAAACATTCCTTTAGGAAATTAAAGACTTCAAAGCCCCTCAGCTATTGCAAACTCCAAGTTACACACAGACCTGCTCCCAGCTCCAGATTTTCTTTTTGAATTATACCGTCGACATTTGTGAGATTAAATGCAATGCAATAATCATGAGGAAGCAATTTCCATAAATATTGATTATTATCCTTCTTGTTTTATCTGGGGTACAATTAGAGTCAAAATAGAAATAATTTGAGTGCTTTTCTTTAAATACAGTGTTTAAGGTCCATGTACTCCCGTTGTAGGAACCTACACTCCTGCCATTTCAGTAAGTATTAGGCATGTGACTCACCTTGTTAGAGGCACCAAGATTTTAGTACATAAATTTGCCTTTTCTTCGCATAACATAATGCCCTTGAGAACTGAAATATAACTTGTCTTTTACCTTACACATTCTTGAATATTTAGGTTTGTATTTTAATTATTCTGTGACTGATAGAATATTAATAATGCTTAATGTTCAAGTTATATGATCCACCAGCTGCAAACAGGTAATTTTGTTTAAATAATAAAATGATTGAAGTTAATTGAACTGTAGAAGTTACAATAATATAACATATTTGTTCAACAGTAGCTCCATTTATATTTTATTTTTATAATAAATTCACTTAATCCTTTTTCATTCATTTGCTCTTCAAAATAATTGCCAGTAAAGACCTCTGCTTCCAATAAACCACATGAAGAAAGACTTTACCCATAAACTAAAAACTCTTAAATATTGCTACATTTTCATTTATCCAACTACTTCAACTGGAAGTAACTTTATAGAGGACATATTACATCAGATTTTTAAGTTAGAGACAGTATGAAATAAGAAATTGTTTTAAATGCTAAATCAGCAATAGCTGCACCTCTCTTTTTGGTTAAGCAGAGTAAGAATTCATTCAGACTTGTTCTGTATTACTCTGGAACAAAATGTCTTTCACTTTTACATAGCCATTTTTTACAAGTTTTTCTTATTCACTGCTCATTTTTTGTCAGTAATTCCCATAAAATCTGAAGATTTTTTTTCTCAATATGCAGATGCATTTTTATAGTAAAAAAAGAGCAAAAAGGAAATCTCTAAAAAAAATTATAATTCTTGCCTATTCCAGTCTCTTCCTAGCTAGTAACAAGTAGATGTTTATATTCATTTATAGTAAATTGATATATTAATTTATAATATAGTAAATTGATATTGATAAATTGTTTTCTTGTCAGTTGTGTTGTGGTTTAATTTGCCAGGTGTGTACAGTATCTTATATTTAAAGGCAGAAATATTATCTTTGGATATATTTGCAGAATATGTGGAAGAGTATTATTACTGAGGATGCATTTAGCATTCTTGGAAAACATATTTTAAAACGTTTTGGCATACTAGAAAAACCTTACAATCATTTCATACTTTATCTGATGGAAAAAGACAGAGAAGAGCAACCTGCTTGAGAATAAAAGCTTTGAAAAATGAAACCTGATTTTCTCCATTTTTCATGTTCAAAGTTATTTAGTTCACCTTCAATTAGAACACACATTGCATGCCCATGAGCAGGCCTGGATTCAACACAGGATTTAAAATGAAGCATTCTTTCCTGCCAGATATTCTGGAAATCTTAGACCATCTGGTTTCACAACATACTTGTAGCTGATTATCTGCTTAAGAATTAATTAGGAACACATGTTAAACTGTTGTGGTAGCAAAATTGTTGACATTTGTCTTATATGTCTTTTGAATAGCAACTATATTCCAAATCATCTTCCAAAATAGGGTGGAGTAATGAAATAAAAGGCAGACTCCACTAGGATTAAAATCCATGTTCCTTGGCCAAGAATGATACCTAAAAGCATTACATTGTAGTTTAAGTGACTGAGTATAAAAATATGACATAGATGAAGCTCCTTCCCATATCAGTTTATCTCTCTCCGTTATATGATTGTGTAACGATAACTAAGTGTAACTTTAAATGGGGAACAAAAACTAAACAGCACAATGTAAAGTAGGAAACAATGAGATTCAGACGCTTAAGGATAACTGAAACATATATTCATTTTCTCAGCAGTTAGTCGTCTTTCCACTTTTTCAAGAAGAATAAATGCTTGTGGCATTTATAGTTAAATAATTGCTCGTAGAAAAACATCAAACATGGAATTTTCTAAAAATGGCACCTTGACTCAAAATTACTTGTTCTTTCACTGCAACTTTTTAAAACAAAGACTATTGGCAGCCTTTATGAGTACAAACAATTAATTATTGTGACAAAATAAGTTATTGCACATCAAATGGGTGACTGCCACAGATCACTTGTTTGCTCTGAGTCACTGAGAAATAAAATGCCTAAGCAGCTTCAGCTATCATTAGACAGTTGGGGATTTTTTTGTGAATATTTGTAAGAACACGGCTCAATTAGAATGAAATATCTTTTGAAACTGTAAGAAACAGCAAATGTTTGAACTACCCGACCTCCAAACTTTTTTGTCAAACTGTGAATAGAATCAGTCACACCATAACATTTTTTTTAAAGTAAGGCATTAAAAAAAAAAAAAAAACAAAACCTTTCTGTCTCTGATACTAACCTTGCTCAACAGAAAAAAAGGCAACATAAAACCCTAGAGATTAAAATTTCAAAGGAGTTTTCATTTCTCTTTATTATTTGATAAAAGCATTCTTTTTCCAGTAGTGTTTTGAAATCTGGTGGTTTGCAATTCAGTTTCTTCAGTCCACAAGTAAATTATCATTATGATTTCCTTCAGCAGGAGTTAAACACTTTAAATTTGTGATTATATAAATGACCCCAAGTCCTACTAGGGACTTTTAGGCCCTAGTTTGTGCAACTGCTTGCTAATGTATTCCTAAGTCTCTGTGAACGATATTAAGCCAGAAGGCAGCATGGTACCTTCTCTTTGCAAAGCTGGATAACTTCTGCAAAACGGTAACTCTTGTGGAGCTTTTGGTTTCGTACACTGTGCTGAAGGTCTAAATTCTTTTCCCTGAGCAACCCGGGAAAACGGAATGGCTATTTTTCTGTTTACATAAGACTATCTCTTACCCTCTTCTCACTTCCTTGGGCACAGTATTAGTGCTTGACACCACAAAAACATCATTTAAACGCAGAGAGAAACATCGAAAGTTACAACTCATGCCAAAAACTTTAATTACTTTTGAAAGGAGTGAGAAGAAAAATGCTGGCCTTTTTTAGCAGCCTTATGTAGAGGATAACACAAAACACAGAACTACTGAAAATTGAGTGCTTTTGCAGAGTTTGTAATTCATCCTAAATTGTGGTTCCAACTTGAGAAGCATTCACAACTCTGAAGATTGAACCCACTATGTAAAGAAATTTTTGACTGCTATAGTTATCAGTTAAGGGCTGGAGAAAGCAAAGGAAGGATCACAATAACATACATATATGTATATATATATATACGCATTTACAATTCCTTATTGACTCAATAGGGATTTATGCGTTTTAAAAAGTATAAATTATTATACATTATCTATATTGTCTGAGTAGTTACATGACTTATAACAGTCTCAGTTATATTAGTCTAAATACACTTTATTTCCCAACTCAAATGAGTTTAAAGCAACATAAAACGTTGTATCAAATCCTTCCCAATGCCTAATCTGCATCTAACAGTGGAAAGTTGTCCCACTTTCTTAACTATGTTGCTATAGATAAAGCTACACAATTTTCCAAGAATTGACTTCAGCTGTGATATGTAGCAAGACTTAAATAGCCAAAATCTACGTTCATTATGTTTCTCAGGTAAGGAATAAATTCCAATCTGGTCAAATATAATACAGGCTTGAAAATATGAAAATTACTAAATATGATGTGAACAGATGGAGACAGATCTCTCTGCCAAAGATCTACAGGAACACCTGCATTAATAGACTTGTCATCAGAAAAAGGAAAAACAAAATTCACTTAAGCAAATCTGATGCTTTATAGGCCTACACAGTAGTTGATATAAAAATGATTTGCTATTTTAAATGGATCTATGAATGACCGTTAATACTGCCTTTTTACTGACATTTTTACTGTCTTTTTACTGACATACTGATTTTTTTTCTTTTTCCAGAGAGAAAAGTAATACTGTCGTGTAGTATACATCAAGGATTCAATTTAAAAGAATTTCTCCAGCTGATTTGTCATAATAAGGCATTCACGTTTTCACTGAAAAAGCTGGATAAAGAACAAGAAAAAACATGTGAAGTCACACTTTAGTCTTTGTAGTATAAGCCCATCATCATAAATTGATATTTCTCTTTCACCAATGCCCATCAAGTGAGGGCGTTTCAATCTGAAGGGCAGATGAAGGCATTTCTTTCCTTTCAACTGTTATTATGCAACTTCTCATCATGATTATTGTTTGAAAGATACCATCATTAAAAAGATTAATTAGTAGTCAGAACAATACTACCACACATCTTACATTAAGAATGTATTAGGTTCCAAGAATGAAGCTTTCAAATACAGCAAATCACAATGTTTGATAGGTCAGACAAGAACATGAAAATGTATTTTTTTGTTATTACAAAGCCTTTGTGCTGATATGTAGAAATGGCAATGAGTCATCTTCTGTCTCTGCAAAAGGACATCTTTTTATGTTTGTAAAACTCTTTAAGTGCTAATTAGGTAAGGGTCCATCAAAAATCAAATTAGGAACAATTAACACTTGTTACTGCTAAGGAGAAATAAAAGAAGGAAACATATTTGGCGTCATGTAGACTCTTACTGAGGTGTTTTACTTGAAATGAGGGCACATCACAGTGCTTTACAGTGAAAGTATTCAAAAATCCTGAGTTATAGATTTTCTTTTTTATAAATTAATCGTTATTCAAGCAGAGATGAGAAGTTCTTATCAAGCACAGCTGAAGATATACTATGTGGTATGTCATTGTTTATTAGAAACAGATATTTCCTAAGCAAATTAAAACTCTTGGAAACACTGTGCAATGCAGTCACAATTACAATCAGAGATAAGCTATGAGTCTGAGCATGTCTTTCCTGTTCTTTTTTAATATCAACACAAAAGAACTCAGCTGAACAGTGACAGTATGTTGCATTTCTGCTAGTGACATCTTTTTATGTTTGTCAAATTATGCATTATTGCTCTTTGCAAATTATGTATTACCCATCAAAATATTTGCTATATAAACTCAACAGGTACATACACAAATAAAATTACTTCTGCATGTCCTCTGTAGCAAATTGTTCACATTTGCATATGCTTCTCAGGTACCTGGTATGATGAGCAAATTGATTTTGAGAAGACAATAAACAGTCATAAGGAGCAAGAACACTTAATTTCTTATAAAAATTATTTTACAAGCCAGAAATGAAATGGGATTCTTCACAATTTCAGATATCTTCTTGTGAGGACCTAGCAGTGAGAGATAGCAAGGGAACTCGGTGATAAAATATAATGCTGACAATGGATTTTACACCATACAGGGTTCTGTAGCAAGAAAAAAATCAGAAGACAATAGCAAAGAGCCAGACAAGACAATGATTGATAGAAACAATTAATAATTCAATAAATGTCCTTGTCAGTCTAATGGCAGTGATCCCTGGTATTTCTGTTTATGATTTTATTTTCTCTTCCAGATATCATCCATTTTCTTTGCTGCTTATTGGGCTGATATTCACTTAAATTAAGTAACTTTTAAAATAATTAGCACTATTGATGCCTTAGGTTTTAACTTTTATATTTTTCAAATCCTGTACTGCCTAGTGTGTAGCTCTGAAGTTTTGTGTGGCCTGTTAGCTGCTGTTCTCTCATGCGGGTTAGACATAACAAACCTCTCTAGGTTTGCACCTTGAGGACACCGGGCCACAAAATGTGTAAACTAAAAGCCTCTGAGAGAGGGGCAAACTTGGGTAATTACATCATGAATTGATGTTATAATTGGACAATTAACCCTGATATGCAAATAGACCAAACTTATAAAAGGGTGAAGAACCTGTGACCCAGGGTCCATCTTGGGTGCAGCCTTTGGCCTGCCCAGGGTGTACCTTTGAAGGCCCTTCAAATAAATACCTACTTTTATTCTCTTATTCTTGTCTAGCCTCTGTTTTTAGGTGGCCATCTCAGGCATCACTATTGAGAAACTACAGAATATTTAACTCTGAAATCTGTATTGTGTTGGAAACTTCTATTTTATCAAAGGATGCATTTACACCTCCTGCATATTTTACAGAACCACATGTCCTGTAAAGTACACATTTATAACTTAAGAGCTTTCATCTGTAGGGCTCTGGCCAGTCTGAATTTTTCTAAAGTATTTCTTCAAGTTTCTTTGTCTTCTAAACTTAATAAGACCATCCAAATAAATTAATATCTATAGAACTTTCATGTCTTCTTTAATTTTTCTAAAGAACTACTGGAGGTTGAAGATGTTTTAAACTCACCTTCAGTTAACCAGTGATACAATTCCAAGGATAGATGACAGCTATCAACATTTTATAATTGTTTCCCAGGAGTTCTAGCCATACTCACTTCAAAGTTCCAGAACTGCAATTCTTTTATTCCCTAAGCAAGCTAACGAGGAGACCAAGGGGTCTTCTTCATGTAACATGACATCCTCTACCTGTGTATACTCATTAAAATCAAATATTTATACAGAACTTGATCAAAAGGTTAGAATTGCTGCTTCCTGACAAGCACAAATAAAAAGTTCAATTACGATATGAAATACAGAAATTTGAAGTAGTTACTGAGTTCATCAAAAACAAATCTAATACTTTCTTCCAACCTCCACCATCACAAATTTCATATTAAGTGAAGCTGAGCCTGAGGGCAACTGTAACTTCTCTCTCACCTTAAAGGCTGGGTTTGACAGTGGCTGATTGTCGCTGCATCAAGAGCCTCAGAGAGTTTGCAAATGAGATGCATTTCCCTGCTAAAAGCACATGTGAAGACAACAGTAAATTAGTCATTCTTCAAGAGGATGGGGGGAAACTGAGCAATTAAGGGTAGTCTCACTCACTTGCAATTAAGGGTAGTCTCGTTCTTTCGATGATGAGAAAATAAATAAGAATCATATTCGGTTCATTGTTAAAAATAGTTAACCTCCTTAACAGTTTACTTGCTGGATTGGATAGATTAATTGCTCAGATACAGTTACTGTCCAGTTACCGTTTTAAGCTCATAGTATTGCTATTTTCTGTTATGAAGACAAGAAATCAAAAAAATTTGAGAGAAGGAGCAGCAAACTGCAGAAAGGGGTCAAGACGCTTCACTTTAGATCAGCAAATGCATTTGTAAATAATTAGACTTTTAGTGCTCTTCCTCTTTATATTATGTTTCTGTACAATCCAAAATATAGATTCCAAAGCTTAGCTTAAAAGGAAATCGAGTACATCATGTTATTGTGTTGTAGCTTCCAGAAGACATTTATTCTACTGGTGCTCAGTGAATTTCTACTCAGACTAAGAGTGCACTCTGGCATTATGGGTTCATAAAAAAGCCTAAACAGCAGATGACTGTCTTTTCCAAGACTAGAAAAGAAAGACTTGTTTGTGTTTGAGACAAACCCAACTACCAAGACAACCTCCTATCTTAGGTTTTTAATAATAATTTCTTGACACCAGCATGGGATTTCAATAAAACTGTGTTATAAATATCCAGTTTTAGCATTGCTGAGAGGGAATTAATCTCTGGCTTCAGTCAGGGAGTTTGCATGGAAGAAATATGTCTGAATGTATTCAGATAGTTGTCAATCAGATAAATTTTGACAAAGAGTAAGGTTCAAATTACATCATATGTTTGTCTATATTAAATCATCAGTATTTTAGAGCTAGAAATACTTCTGTGTCAGCTGTCAAGGTCTATTCTGAAGTTAGGTAACTGAGGAGCAGAAGCACATCTCCAGTGGAACTGTTTTATTTCACAGCCTAAATTCAAAACATGCTTGCAGTGAGCCTGTAGGGGAAGAGACACATGCATACATTCAGTATAAAATACGGTGACATTTTCTTCTCTCCCTTAAAATTGTTACATTAGTTTACAATAAGGACTCCTCAAAAGATTACAGATTAGGGTAGTTTCACATTCAGAATGATCTCTATAAGTTAAAATTGTTGTTGTCAGACACAACTCTGTCAGTATATATTAGTGTTGCACTAAATGTATTTTATTTACTTGAAAAGCAAACAAAAAAAGCCAAAACAACAACAACAAAACAAACAAAAAAAACCCCAAACAAACAAGCAAAAAGGAAAAAAAAGCACTTAAAGATGTTGAAAGTCCATTAAAATTTTCAAAATTGCCTTTGGCAAGAAATATTAGCCCGTTCTTTTCTAGGGGAACACAATGTATACTGCGAAGACCCCTACAAGGACAATGAACCCTGGAGCCATTTTTTTGTGGCCTGCACTTTTCTTGGTAAAGGCAGACCTTCTCCTTAGATTTCACACAGTGGTTTGGCCAAAGATATCCATAGGCTTGTCACCGAGCTCCTAGGAAATTTTAATACATTGCATGTGTAAGTGTATGAAGAAAGGAGTGTCTGCATAATCAAAATACAAACCACCATTGAACCACCACGTCCATATTTGTTCCCTGTTCTCGTTCTTCCAACTCATCCCCTTTACTTCTAGTTTTTATCTCCAAGACAAGATGCACCGTTAGTTGATACAGTTATAAAACCTAAGAGCAATCAACAGGCTGAAAGATTACATTCCACTGCCTTTTCAAGCAACCAGTTCATACAGTCTGATTTTTAACATATTAAGACTTAGGAGTGAAAAACAAAACAAACACTCCTGATTCTTAGTAGATTTTTATGTCCCAGCTACCTGGACAAATCAGCTATGCCAGGTAACCTACCAACAAAATTTTATTTTCTAAACAGCTATGCATTTTAACATTTAAAAGGAAAATAAGATCATCTTTGTCATTGTGTTGGGCTGACCTTGGCTGGATGCCAGGTACCGCTAAGCTACTCTATCATTCCCCTTCTGAAACTGGGCAGGGGAGACAAACCATGAGAAAAGGTTCAAGGGCCAAGATAAGGACAGGGTGAGATCACTCACTGATTGAGCAAAACAGACTCAGCTCAGAGAATTTAATTTATTGCCAAAAATATCAGAAAAGTGTAATAGGAAGTAAAAACAAATCTTAAACACTTTCCTTCCACCTCTCTGTTCTTCCCAGGCTCAGTGTCACTGACACTGACACAGCTGCATCACCATGGCCTTCCCCACAGGCTGCAGGGCAATGTCTGCTCTGGCATCATCTGTGGCACCTCCTCCACCTCCTTCGCTGACCTTGGTGTTTGCAGAGCTGTTTCCTTCACATGTTCTCGCTCCTCTCTCCTGGCTGCTGTTGTGTAGCATTTTTTCCCCTTCTTAAATACTCATCCCCTTCTTATACCGCCATCACTGCTGGGCTCAGCCTTGGCCAGTGACCAGTTCCTCTTGCTCCTGGCTGGTCTTGCCTCTCTTGAACACAGGGGATGCTTCTGACATTTTCCTATGGAAACCACCCCTGTAGCACTCACTGCTGCCAGAACTTTGCCCCACAAGATTTTTTTAAATAGACCATTTTGTAAATAAACCATACAATTGCTATCATAGCTGCAGAAGGCAGTCATTTACTGGACACAGATACTTGCTAGCCTCAGAGAAAAATCTAATGGGAATGAAGGATCTGTGGGACTTTAGTCCTCTTCAGGGAAAGACAGTTAAGTATAATCAATTCAATGAATTCTGTTCTCATATGGAGGTAAATTGAGTGAAATTTGTCAATTAAACAGACAAACTGTGCCTTGAAGAACCTAAACAAAGAGAAACTAAATCAGATCCACTGAAATATCCTCATCAGGCTCCCTAAATAGATGACTAGGATAATTAATTTCATTTTATCTACAGACTTTGTTAAGAATTATCCTTTATTACATTGTGCACTAGCGATAAAGCTGTCTGTGCTACCAATCTAACAAATTCATTTCTTTCAAACCTTTCATTTTCTCTGGTCAGAGTCAAAAATAATGTGGGAGATCATCCTCTGCACTTTCCATTCTAACTGCCCAATCTGAAAGAACATTAATCTGCTGTTAATATTGACCTACTCTAGTCACAAATTTCAAAAATAGCCCCTAACTGAGGCAATGGACAGTGGATTTTTAGGAAATTCCTAAGTCCTTGTAACCGTCATCCCATAGCACAATGATTGTCTGTTAGGAGCTGAAATAAAATTAAGACTGGCACCACAAAACCCCTATAAATCAGACTCTTGAGTTTCAGAGTAGGACAAATTGCAGAGAGGTCCTCAGTGAACTGACACATCTATATTGCACAGTATTATAAAATGTTATAGAACAATGGTTCTGGACAGCCTGCCTGGAACAAGAGTGTTCATGAATATTTGTTTTCATTTTCAAATGCCACTTTTGAGAGATCTATTATATACTGCAGCAATAGTCTAGACTGAGTGATTCTTTCTTTGAAGGTAAGTGTGCTGACTTACACAGCTGGCAAGAAGTTTGAGGCCTGCTCAGTAAAAAGCAAAAAAATCCTTTGACGCCCAGATGTTATGAGAAATAGTCAACATGCAGCGTAAAGCTAATACTTTCTCACATCCCACTCTCACCTCAGTGTTTTTATTTTTTTCAACACTAAATGCCTGAGTTCCAAATGCAATCAATTATTTTGCTATATCAGCCACGGACTACGCTCAGATGTTATCAGCTCCTTGTAAAGAAACCTGCAAGTGAAAAAGAGGCAGACTTCCAAAGAAACAGAGAAGATGTCAGGGTAACAGCAAGGACAGACAATGTCCCTGGACATATGTGCTCACCTATAAACGTATACAAAACGTGAAGGTTTGGAAATTCTTTACACTGCAAAAAAACACTGGATGTTAATGAAAGGATATTTTGGGGAGGCCTGGAGAGAAATAGAGTCTGAATTCTGAAAATTAAAGTTTTGAAAAGGTTAAGAAATTCTAATTAAGCTGTCTAAACTTGTGGAAACTTTGACATTTCCCAATATCACCATTGATCACGTTGACATTGAAGCAATCCTGAATTGAACGCAACAATTAACATTGCTTTAATCACTATTATAAACCTCCTGAGAGCAGTCACTGCAATAAAATTGGCATATTAAATATATGAAAAAATAATTGCAGGTGCAACTAAACATGACTAATGATCAGACAACAGTTTCCACATGAAAAGAATATTAAATAGTTTTGCACAGTAGTCAGAGCCAAGATTGTTAACACATTGTTTGAATAGAGCACAGGGCAGGAGGATGGAGAATTTCCATAAACAAAGTACTGATTGTGTGCTGTTTTATAAAGTTTTCCACACATGTTTAAAACATAGGTGTTTGCAAACTTTGCTGGATCAGAAAATATATGGAATGACAGAGACTGATAGGGATCATCTGAAACTCTGTGTGGCAGTTTTCTTATGAACTTTAATATACTACACAATTTCCTTTATGGAAATGAAGATCTGGTAGATTTCTGTTGGAGATTACTTTGTTGATAATGGCATCTAATCTCCTCAGGACTGCAGACAATGTTGTAAGCTTGCTATTTAGAGGCTTGGACTTAAATGTCATAGAATCACAGAACAGCCTGGGTTGGAAGAGACGCAAACTCTGCTATGGCCAGGAACACCTTTCACGAGAGTAGGTTGCTCAGGACCCCATGCAACCTGTCCTCAAACACTTCCAGGGATGGGACAGCCATAACTTGTCTGGGAAACCTGTTCCAGTACCTCACCACTCTCACAGTAAAGAATTTTTTCCTGATATCTGGTCTAAAGCTGACCTCTTTCAGTTAAAAGCCATTCCCACTTGTCCTGTTCTACATGCTCCTGTAAATAATCTCTTCCCATCTGTCTCGTAGGCCCTCTTTAGGTAGTAGAAGGCCACAATAAGGTCACCCTGAAGCCTTCTCTTCTCCATGTAGAACAAACCAAATTCTTTTAGCCTTTGAATATGTATCTGATCATCTTGTGGCAATTATTTTTCAGTATAAAATGATGTGAAGCAAAGAAAAAAGCATTTCTGGCAAAGTTTAAATGAAAAATCATTAGAAGTTGTAAACTTTAATCTTTTTTCCTCTTTAGAGTAGTTTATAGAATGAAATACAGAAATTGTTCTTATAATCATCTCAAAAATAGTTTAAACAAAACCAAAAAATCTCTACGGAAGTAATTACTTTCTTCTGTTCTTACTTTTTTGTAGTTCATGAGGAATTAGATATCTGATATATATATTTTTAATAATTTTGTACAGCTATTTTTATAGAATGCTCAGTGTGTTCCAATATACATAGCAATACTAATGTATTGCACTGAGCTTTCTTTCAGGCATGACTGCAAAATATTTATGAAGTTCCTTAGGCAGATATTACTTTTAATTAATATCAGCATGTGGAAAACCTATCATGGTACATGATAAATGCTTTATGTGTCTGTCATTAATGATATATAAGTAAGCTTTAGAACAGAAAAAAATTGTATATATTTATATTGTTATATGTGAATACAAAAGAAAATTCTTGTTAAGCTAAGGAAGCCAACGTCAGCACTAATTTGAAGTTCTCCATTTTAATGTCTCAATGAGAAGCAACTCACTTAGAACATCTAATTCCTGAATGTAAAACAGAAATTCATGCTTTCAATCCATCTTACCCCTGCAGGTCCCCTAACCAATGCCATTCTGACTTCATTTTGGAACACAAAAGCAGATTTGAATAATTGATATTTAAAATTTGGACTAAACACATGCAGTTTTAGCACTATTTTTAGACTACTAATACGCAAAAGGGTAAAATTAGATATAGCACATATTTTCATGCTGAAAAACTCTTACATACCACAAACCTTAAAAATTATACAATATTGACAAGGAAGACTTGGGGTATGGTTGTTTTCTTCCTTTCACAGTCCCTCTCTTTTTTCCCCCACTACACCACTCCTGCAAGTATGAAGTGCCTTAATACAACTTCACAGTTAAAAAAAATTTTGTGAAGATCAAGGGGTGAAAATTGGGATTTCTAAAGCAATATAAGGCAAGTAGAATTTACATTATTTTTTTATTTCTTATTATGGTCTTAAATTCCTTACCTTATGGATCTATTCAGAATCCCATAAAATTTTCAATAACATTCTTTATTTATAGATGCCTTTGGCAGTGAACCTGAACTAGTTTTAGTCAATTTGTAGGATGGAACAGGGATGTGAGTGGTTACAATGCAAATATTTCCATAGCAGAGACATAGACTACGAGTTCTATATTTTCATGGACTCTTGCAAGTGAAAAATAATAAAGAACATAGAGCTAAAATACAGATTGCAATTCTAACTTAGCTTCGTATTTACACTGTACATTACCAAACTGAGATTTTATTTACCTAAATGTGTTTTCAGTTAATGCAATGTGGGATTGACAATCTATATACTAATGACTTCTTCAGAGATGCTGCAACAGTGACTACATTTCGTGTTCCACCACCTCTTTATATGTCAGTCACATATTTTGAGATATCAGTCCTTGTCATTGAAAAGCTGTGCACTTTGTAAAAGGAAGAAATGTTGCCTTTAGAGGACAGGGATAAAGAGATGGCTTAAGTAAAAAGGAAACATATACACATACACACATATATATGTATACAAATGGAACAACAAAAATTTAATGTTAAGGAAAAAAAAGAATTGGTTTAAATCCTTGGCAGCAGGACAATTTGCTTAGTCAAAAAACTAGAAAGATTTAGTATCTAAAAGCTTATTTGACCAGTGTGAAGCACAAGGGATTTTTTTTGTTTGATGAGTGTTTTGTTCAAGGTATTGTCAAATTCGTCTGGAAAGGTGAATTATTAGGTTGGATTGCTGCTTCTGAAATGAAGGGTTCTGCTTCTTCTTTTGAGGGTAGCTGCACATCTCGATGAGGGAAGTTTCAGAGACACAGGACTCACATAAGAATAAATAACTCATATAAAGGAGCTACAAGTCTGAAGCTCATAGTGAGACAGATTTTGGAGAAAACCAATAGACAGGGCTCAGAAGGGATGTAAAAGAAATTCCCAAAGTACTGGGCTAAAATTCTTGACACTCAGGAAGTCAAAGCTGGCTGAAACCAAGGACCTATTCTCAAAGAATACAGGAGGTAATGGGTAAGTTACTTATAAACTGGTTCTTTCTTTCTCTCTCTTTCCCTCTAGTCTGATCATTTAAAATCACACAAGTTAATTATTAGAATATGCTTAATAGTAAAAGTTCTATTTGATTTGTGGTCCTATTTTTCTACATAGTTCTGTCTACAATTACTTCCATTACTATGAGTCTTGGCAAACTCTGACAGAACTGCACCTATGTAGGTGTAGAGGTTTCTCCTTCCCTACAGATAAGTGTTTTGATCACATTCTTTTCTTCTTTAACCTTGACTTTTGTTAACTTGCCGGCTAGCAAACACTTAAAGCTAAGGGGATGAATTTTTTTTTTCTTTTTACTAATGTGATCATCTATGTGACAAATTTATACAAAATTTATATAGTATTTAATGAATGGCCATAAAATCATATTCCATATCTTTATGATAATTATGACTTTTCAACTTGATGGATTTGAATCAGTGATTATATCAAAGAGGAGATTTTTGTCTTAGTTAATAATGTCTCTTTCATAAAGTAGCAATGATATTTTTAATGAAACAAAAAGATATAACCCTTTCCTAATAATGTCATGAAAAAGATAGTGTAAACAGGCTCTTATAAAATATGCATAAATTGAAACAATTTCTCTAAAGGAATTAAATAAGCCAAGGAAGGATGCATGCCTAGGACCAACTTGCTTGCTTTGACAGAAGCAACCATAAAAGGCCAAACAAAGTAACTGATATAACTTTTTTATCAAAAATATTTTTCCTTTTTTTATTTTTCTTTTTTTTTTTCTTTTTTTTTTTGCACCAAGATTTTCTGGTCAAAAGCATCATCCAGTCATAAGCATGATGAAAACAAGGTAAAGAATTACACATATAATTGCCACCAAGAGAGAAGATGTTCATTTACAACCCATAACAATTATGTAGATAGACTGTAGGCATAATAAACAGCCACAGGAGGGAGGGAGAGACAAACAATTACTCTAATGGAGAGGGAGATGATGTGATTAACATTAAATGCTACCCACAGTGAGATATCTGCAGTAAGAGTGGCATACACGACAGCTATGTGAGACACGCCTCCTGGGGAGGCAAGGCAGTGGGAATCAGAAACAGGAAATTCTACATCACTAGAAGTAGTTCCCTATATTTGTGAAGTTGTAAGAATATATCCTCTTTCCACCAAAGCCAGAGCAATTTCTTTTTGCTGAACATTCCTTTTCAGTGTCATTTATTGTTAGGAAATAAAAGTATGTGGCACTGCAAATAATAGTTGGAAAGGGAGGGAAAGAGGAATGGAGACAGGAAGGAGAAGAAAATCCAGTGCTAGAACTCCTAGACAGGGAAATTTGTCTTGGTTGCTCATTACAGATCATACTGAAAAGTAGAAGTCCATCATTTTGTCATCAATAGATAGACACAGACATATTTTTCCACAGGAGAGTTTTTAATAATTGGCATATTATTAGCATTTCAGGTAGAAAGCAGTTGCTCTTAGAGTAAGGATAAGTAATGAGCATCCAATTAGGAAGGAAAACCTGATCTATTTGCAAGTGCTTGTAATTGTAGGCATTTCACATCAAATTCCTGGACATTAGGACACTAAATAAATGCAAGATTAAGACAATTTACTTATTTAAACAGGAAATATATTCAGCAAGGATGCATATATTTCAGCTTTCTCTATGTATTTTAGTAAAATTATGCAGAAATTCACAAATGTGGAAAGTAATCCATAATGGAAGACAAAGCCCTGTCTTCCTCGACATAACAATTCACTCTAAGAAGTTAATGAAGTTTTTAAAAAATGTATGCTTGAAGTACTCTTCAGGTAAAACTGTTGTTACTTAAAGCAAGAAAAGTCTTCATAGTAATACAGTTCACTCAACCCAGTGTTGTGGCTGATCTCCCTCACATCTAATCACTTATTAATTTGAATTAAATGTGAACTAGCCACAACATTCAAAGTTAACTTGGAAATTAAAACAAAGACTTTGGAACTAGATTTTCATTATCTTGCAAAGGACACCCACATCTAAGACTAGAAGTCCAAATATGGGAACATGTAACACAGTTGACAGTATTTAATCATTACCATTTTATCAAAATTTTATTTGTGTTGATGATAGATTCCTATTTCAAGTGCTGATTTATCAAAAGCTTTGCTAGTTTTATTCGTGTGTCTCTGGATAGAGATAAAAGTCTTGTCCTCAAACAAAATAGTCTAAAGACTGATAAAAAATTTGGAAAAATAAGGGGCTTTAAAAGTGTAAGGAAATAGAGTAATTATTTGTTCTATTCTAATCTTCAACTATTGAACTTGAATTGATTAAGATGACTTCTGGCCTCACTGAATTGCTGATGCTGAGAAAAAGAGAAAATTCCGAAAGTAAATCAGAAATTAATGCTAACTTAGACTGAGTAATTTAACCTTTCTTTCACTCCTGTGAGAACCCTAAAAGTGCTAGACAACAAACTTGGATGGTATCACTGTCCTCCTCTAAGCCTGGAGGATGCCTTTTTTTTGTGTTTACTGTTGTTACATACAGATATGGAAAGAGCTCATGTTACACATCCAAGTATTTCCCTTTGTGTTTGATGTAAAAAGACTGGCATGACATAGGAGGTGAAAATAAAGGAAAAATTCATTTTCCTTGCACTTTGTTCCCCTTCATAGATGCTATGTCTAATGGATTTGCACCTTCCTTGGTTTCTTCAGTACATTGCAGTGGTGAGCAAACCTCAGGATGCTGTTCTAAACCAATTTTACTGCCTTTAAAAATCTTTTGGGTTTTGGATACTACTGTTCTCTTTAGGGTATTATTGTCAGCCTGCTCTTCTACATCCATGATGATTTAATTGAGTGAAGAAAGCAATTTTTTTTTAATCTCAGGCAAAGTACGTGTCTCAAGCTTTCCACAAAATGCTAAGAAAAGGCCAGTATATCTAACATTGCCAGGCCACAGGAGATGACACCTTTAAAAATTGAACAGTGAGCATGTTATTGCCAGTCTTCTATTATTTTCATCTTCAGTCATTTCCATATGATCTGATTTCGAAACAGAATAAAATAAGATAGAATAAAAAGAAATCCATCAGCATTTGTTAATTAGGAGTTGATTTATCAAATGTGCTGCAACTCAATTTGCAGATTTTCCTCTGTTGAAACAGATCTTGCATTTAATTAATAGATGATAGTGCTGATAACAAGGACATTTTAATCACTGAGTGCTGATGATAGATGGTTTGCCTGTTTAATTCAATTGTTACTTAACAGCATATTGTCTTGGAGAATGCTGTGATTTGGATTCAAAGATGGAAGGCACATTGTTGGGTAATAAGAAAATCATGTTTATTTTTTGGAACTGTAGTTAGCTTGCAGCAGAGAAACTACTGACCTTATTTCCCAATTTCAACTGGAAAACTGACCATTTTAATCTTATTTTTTCTCCCATTGCTTATCTGGAATTTTATATGTAAAAATATGGAGAACAGAGCATACATGGATGCTGTCCATGTTAGCTAATAAAAATACTCAAATCCACAGCCACATAATTGATTCTGCAGATGTATAAATTCATTTGTGGAATGTTTCAAAAAAAGTAAATATTACATATGAAATAAATTATTTTATTCTAGTTCATTAATACTATTTCTATTAACAGTTGGTTGTGTTCTTTAATAGGATGTTTCATAGCGCATTCAGATTTTAGCTCTGTTTCATTACTATTTTGCCTTACTTGAAGAGAGGGTCTACATAAAAACAGGTAAATTTGTGAAATTAAAAGGTGCATTAGAAAGAAATAAATAATTGCAAGTGCAATTAAGGATCTGTATTAAATAATGTAGGAAATACGGAGAAAATACAACCGAAAAAACTGAAAGGAAAGTGGCTGAGCTAAAGTGCTAGGCAAAGTACAAAAAACGTGGGGAAGAAATCCTCCACTGAATATCTAAATTAAACAAACAAATAAGCAAATACCTTGTTCTAAATTCAGAAAAGTTAAAAGCAAACACATAAAAGTCAAGACCAAACCTGTTTGGGGAGCAAATAAAAATGTCTTTATGAAATATGTTAAAGCAAGAGTTAAAGAAGCAGCCTTCCAGAGAGTTTGTGTGAAGCCAGCAGACAATCCAGATATAAAATAAATGTACTACTGTGGAAGAAAAATGCAAATGAATTGCTTATATGTTTATTTATGGTTCAAGAGCTTCAAAGAGATTCACCAGTCTTCATGCAGGACTCATTAGTTGATCCCTTCTAAATAAAGAATCAGTGGGTGCAGCTACAGAGCAGACAAATGTAGAAACAGTAGTAAATAAATGGGTGCCAGGACTAGGCAGTTTTTTACCCAGGCTGTAAAGGAACTGACTATAAAATAGATTTTATACTACTATGTAAAATGAAACAATTGTTTTTCTAAGTTCCTGTAAGTCTGAATAAGTGTAACTGAAAAGACTGATAATTCTATCACGAAATTAATAGGCTATATAATAAAGAACAGAGTTGGGGTGCTCATAAATGAACAACATACTAGGCAAGAGTTCTCAGGATTTTAAAAGCTGTGTCATAAGTCTTCCTCAGTTCCTTTCTTCCAAGAACTATAGCAAATGTATGAACAAGGGAAATGAGTTAAAAATATCACTGTTTGGAGTATGAGTTGACTTTTGATATGGCTCTCATTACCAAAGAGAAAAAGAAGACATATTGAACAATGATGATCCCACAGTGAAGGTCACCCATGAACTTCCAACAGATCTATATTGTGAAAGGCACACATTCACAATGTGAAAAATGCTGTGAATAGCAGAGACAGTATTTGGCTATGATTTTGAATTATTTGGGAGAGTAGAGACAGAACCTGAAGAACTGAAATGTCTCCTTACACTACTCGGTGGTTAATTAATAAAATATCAATGTGAAAATTGAATGTACTTAAATATAAAGTACCCCTCTCTCCACTCCATCAATTTTAAGTTTACGCATATAGTAATGGGCTCAAAGCCTAAGTCTCACCACTCAGGAAAGAGACATTTCAGTTATGATAGTAGTTCTATGAAAATACCCAATTGTGAGCAGCCAGAACAAACTGAATCCTAGAAACTATTGGGAAAGAAATAGAAAATAAGATCATAATTACGCAGCTGTATAAATAGATTGAGTCCATGAAACACATATACAGTAAATTTCCCTTCCTGTGTCTCAAGAAAGGTACAGTAAAGCTACAAAGGATTTAAAGAAAATGCCAAGGCTAAGAAAAAGTACTTAGCATGTTCTGTAGGGAGAATGATAGAATAGATTAGGTTGAAAAATTCATGAATGAGTGAGAAGACCATGGAAAGCTATTTAACAGTACAAACTCTGGAGACCTGAACAGGGATAATGAACCATCATTCCTTTCACCACATGAAGCATCTTCTCACTTGCCTCTTCCTTAAAATATTTTTGTACTGATTTTATGCCATATAAACTGTGTAAACACATTTACTACATCAGCCTTCATGCCATCAAGTTATGAGCTTGTAGGATTTTCAGAGGCATATTAGAGAAAGCTGTTCATGACAGGTTATAGATTCCTTTTCCTACTAACAATTACAGAACCATTATTTCATGATGACTGTTAATACAATTTTAAAATTTTGCTTTTTTCCCTGATAATGAGGAAAAAAAAGGAGGGAAAAAGATTTATTTGTCCTCTTTCTTGAAGATCAATGAATGGAATAGCCTTGAATATGTTGGAGAAATAACACAATTTTATTCTTGTTTTCCGCATTTGTCCAATCCTAATTAACTCATGGAGACTCTCCCTGATTATTCTGTGATATACTCAAAGATGCCATAAAAGGCAACTCACACCCCTAAAGGACAAAGTACTTTCATTTGTCTAAATTCTCCTGACAAAAAGAAATAAAAGGCAGAGTAAAAATATTTATGAACATGTAGTCCTAAAATGCAGCTATACTGACTCAAAAAAGATAATATTTTAGTACAAAGACTTGTACTCCCAGAACTGCAATTTGTAAGGCTTTTGTTACTGCTAAATGTAAGAGAATTTAAAGTACTGTGTAAGCAAATTTAAGTCCAAGCGGTGTTTAGTTTAAGTCCAAGAAATTATTTGAAGACTACACCATTGTTCCCAGAGTGTTTGGTCACATGCTCCTGTATTATCAGTTTTGACTGGTTTATTCCAGTTTTGGCATTTTGGGGTTTTTTAAGCCAAGTAGCAGTAAGCAACACTAAGCAATAGTACCTATGTTTGCAACAATGGGCATTAAAAATTAATAATAATATTAAAAAACGGATTCCAGATTCGTTAAAGAAAGCCTTCAGAATTTAAAATTTGTGAGTGTTCTTCATATGGGCTACTCTTGCAATTAGGTTTTGCTAAACTTTCTTCTATGTGAAGTACATATTAAAGGCAGGAACCAAGCAGAAATCTTCCGACTGGGGACTGAAGACAATGAGGGCATTATTGCTTTAAGGGACAGCAGGATATTGCTCCTCTTTTCCCCATCTTTTCCCTATCTACATTAGCTGACAGACCATTTCAGCAACCACTGATACCTTAGATCCAGTCTATTAAACAGTAAGTCTGCACATACTGCGAGTTTTATCTGTCTATCGGGACTAAATCTACACTAATCCCTACTGTAGAATTGGAAATGGAATTTGGAAAGGGCCAGGAGAATTCAGCCTATTAATTTACAGGCCAGAGCTCACTGAAGTTGCTCTGCTGCTAACCAGGGCTGATTGCTTTTCAAATGCACAAGGTTGAGCAGACATTATTGTTCTCCAGCAAACTCGTATGAGGATTTTGGGGGCTTCTTGATATCTTGAAATAAAAAAGATTGACTTTCTTAAAGCAGGTTCTTTGATTTTTTGTTCTGTGGTCTACAAGAAACAGGGGTTCTAATTACACTATTTAGTGTTTATTTATTTCTCATCCATTTCCTCATTAGTTAAGACTTTGGTGCAATTGTAAAGAAAGAGAGTAGATGCATTTAGTATTTGCTATAATGCCATACAGCAAAATATAAGATGAGGACTTCTAAAATATGCACTTAAACGTTTTGCTAACCATTAAAAACTTTTAGCAAAGATTTGCTAGAATCAGAGTCTTAGATCCAAATACTGCTGGGAAACCAGAAGTCACGTCTGGAATCCTTACTTGTGCTCATGGACAAGAAAAGCAATTGGAAACAAAACTATTTGTTCTAAGTTTAAAGATGCTTTGGTGCTTGCATACACATTTTGTTATGCTAATGCGTTAGCAGCAAAATGCACAAGTGCATTTGCAGAGACACCTCAGAAGAAGCTGTAGCACATTGGTTTATATATTACCTTAACATTATATATTAAAATAGAACCTTAAAAGGAGTTACTACAAATAGGAAGATTTGACACTGAACTTGGAGGAAAAACCCTGCTAATACTTAGCTAAATATGCGAGCAGAAATCCCAAACACATCTATCTCATGGAAGAACAATCTCAAATCTGAAATTAATATTTTATGAGAACAATTATTCCTCCCTAAATTAGTGATACTTTTACTGCTGAGTGTAATCTCGGATGGCAGGTTTACATATGTATGGGTTTTCCATTTTCAATGTGAAAAATATTTTCTGTTTCTAATTAATTTAGGGAATGTCTTGTTTCAAATGTTATACTGTCGTATGTATTTAGTATAGTGTGAAGAGAGGAGGAGAAAGAAAGAGATGAACCTTGTAAATAGTTTAAGCATTTTAATTTCAAAGCATTGTCATTCAAGTTTTGTATAAAAGTGGAAATTATTGCCACTTTATTGGTTGGACTTCTTTTGTGGATCATTTATGGTTTTATATAGGATTTAACCCAATGGTGCTACAACCTCAAAGTGCTACTGTCCTATTAGTACAGATATAATAATAATATGATAAAAAAGTAGTTGGTGAATTTTCTAGGTCCTAAATATTACTTGTAAACAAACTCATACTTTTATTAATATTCTCTATGGAGAAGAGTTTCAATCAGCAAATAAAAACTCAAATCGAAATTTCAACTATCCAAAATCATACTAAGACAGCCATAAACCGTTCAAGTCCTGCTTTAATTTGGGGAAAGCAACATAAATGAATCTTCCTGTATTTCTGATTTAGCATATCAAAAACCAGAATCAACTCCAATGGCTTTTGAGGCTGATGAAGGCTAAAATGTCTGAGATATTCAGTAGAACAGCTAAAGCTTCCAAACCTTTTAATGAGGGGGAAAAAAGACAAAGATTTTCAAGATCTACCTATTTTAAGTGTGCTCTACTTAGTCCATTTCTAGGGTGGGTGAAGGTAAGAATATTGAAAGCTTCTTTTCTGAAACCATTTTGAAAGGTTCATAATTTCATTCTATTTTTTTTTAAAATGCCTTTTTCAGAACCCATACAGGTAAGGAAAGCTGAAAAGCAGTAACAGCTAGCTGTGTTCAGGCCATTAAAAACCAATCTGGGCATATCTATGAAAAAGGACATCCTGTCGGCCTAGAAATTAGTAAATTGAAGTGAAATTATAAGTAATTAGCTGACACACTTTCACAAACCCTGTGAAAATTATTTTAAAACATCTAACAGCTGTTGGCTAATATAGAGAAATAGTCTAGTTGCAGCAGAACATTTTAAGTGCCTCTGACAAAAATGTTGGAATGCTATGAAGGGTAGCTGCTACGTGACAGAAACAATATCAGGAAGGATGAAGAACAGGGGCCAGCGAAATGTGGGTAGCAGATGTGTGAAACTAAACGTGCGACTGTCACATCCCGCGCCTGAGTTGCCCTGAAGCCATGGGACACAGTGACTGGTTCAGCTCATCTGAGCACATTCCCTCAGCACCTTGTCAGGTGCACTACACTGTTGGACATACATATGACTGTCCCCTACTTTCTTCCCTCCTGAAAAAAGGAATTGCTGTTCTTTACGGCATTGGTGAAACAGTCCCTCAGCTGCAAC
The DNA here is from genome assembly GCA_013398055.1 of Ifrita kowaldi. Classification (NCBI taxonomy): domain Eukaryota; kingdom Metazoa; phylum Chordata; class Aves; order Passeriformes; family Cinclosomatidae; genus Ifrita; species Ifrita kowaldi. The sequence continues at coordinate 1,397,243 of VZRS01005031.1, read as the reverse complement.
TCTGTAGAGGACACCAGTATTCCATGTCTTGATAAACACTGGTTGCTTTTTATTCTTTCATGTGAATTCCTGAGGAGCATTCTATGGACAATGTTGCATGTTGGCTGAAGGCAGCGTGTAATGATTGCAATGCAATGGTTACCACTGCTGTTTTAATTTAGAATTTGTATTTGTTTTGTCCTTCCCTTGCATGTGCTAACAGCATGTTTATATCAGGAATGTGAGTTCTCATGATGAACAGCTAATTACATAAAACTTGACATCCCTGTCCAAATCCCAAATTAAAACAATTCCTCTCATCATAGGGTTATGCTATTTTACATGTAGATCTTTAACTTAATTGTTATTACAATTTTTTGCTGTTTTCTCTATCTGAGGTTTAAGCAATGAGCTATGACGGTCCATCATAAATCCTGAGCATAAATATTGCACAGCTCCTTTCTCATTATTTGATGCAGAAAAGACTTCCCCTTTTCCTCCCTGAAAATCAGAAACTTTCCTATACAACAATGCTAATCTTGACAGCAGATGCAAACAATCTGTAGAGTTACAAGACTATTTCTGTAATGTGTTACTAACAAATTTGAGAAGTATCTTACCAAGCAGGAAGCAACAGCAGTTTTCAAAAATGTCCTTCAATAACATCCTAATTGAAACTGTTAGCATTTAATCTGTAATGTTTGAAAACGGAAATGCTTACACATCTAAGGATCACTGAAATGGGTACCCCTGAAATTGTTTTTAAATTCCTTTTCAGTGAAATGCTATTCATGATCTTACTGATGACAGTTTTTTCAAATATAGTAGGGGTTTTTTCTCCAAAAATTCTGCAGAAATTGATTCTGTATTCAAATTCACTGCTATGTAGGAATCAATTCCTAATCCAAATATCCCTCCATTTAAAGAATATTGGATTTCAATACTTATCCTAAAATCATAGAATTTTTAAGGTTGGAAAATACATTTAAGATCATGGAGTCCAACCATTAAGCATCACTTCCATGTTAATCACTAAACCATGCCCCCAGCTGCCATTTTCACATGATTTTTTAACACTTCTGGAGATGGTGACTCAATCACTTCCCTGAGCAACCTGTTCCAATGCTTCACCGCTCTTTCTGTGAAGAATGTTTTTTCTAATATCTAATCTAAAACTCCCTGGTGAAACTTGATGTCACTTTCTCTGGTCCTGCCACTTGTTACCAGGGAAAAGAGACCAACCCACACCTTGCTACAACCTCCTTTCAGGTACTTGTAGAGAGTGATAAGATCTGTTAGAGAATGGTTTAATTGGACTTTGAATCTTTGGTACCATATTTCTCTTCAATCAAATAGTGTGTAAAGCTTAGTTAATGTAATCTCTTACTAGAATTTTAGCTGAAATAAATTGATAAGAATTGTGAAAAAGTGCTCTTTTAATGTGTATCTGTTATTAAGGGACAACTGAGATTGCACACACTCCCAAAACAAACAACTTTTGCATTTAGGAGAAAAGAATTGTGAGATTGTACTTGGACACTTTGCAGAAAAAGGAGGTTAAAAATGACTTCTGGTCTTCTGTCCATCCCTGTGTGGCAGAGCAAAGATCCAGTACAAACTAGTCTGATATTGGCAATGAAGAAAGAATAAAAAATTTTGTTTGAAGGCAGAGTTCCTTATGAAATTCTCAGAAATAAAAATTCCTCAGATGTCTTCTCTTACAGTTCCTTTTTAATGCCTGGAGTTGGGGAAATTCCATAATTACTCTACTAATGACAAAATGCTTACTGTATTCCAACAAAATCCTGGTCAGAATGCCAAAGAAAATATGCTCATGCTGTGACTGCAAGTACTTCTATTAATTAGATATGGAATTTGGAAGAAACTTGCTCCTGAAACACAGGATCACAGTTTTTTCCAGCAGATGACACTGTATTTCTCTCTGGAGAAAACATCCTAATGTGTGTTCAGACTCACTCTGACGTACAGAGAAAATGGGACATCTATCTTCTTGCTAAGGCAAGATTTAAAAAATATTCATCTCCTGCAATAGCTCTTCCAGTGACTGCAGTTGGGTGTATTGAGGTACTTATGTACTACCCTTCACTTTGATTGATTGACAATAGGGTTATATGCATTCAATGACAATAAGATAAACAAGAATTCCGTTACTGAGATGTTTTGTAATATTTTTTGAGCCCTTACCTTTGAAAATGACTTAAACAACCTGAGTGGTTAATTGAGTACTACATCATCACATACAAATCCAGCTAAGTAAATGATTAAAGCAGGAAGCCCCTACTAAGGGAAGGAAAACTGAAAAAAAATTTAAAATTAAAAATTTTCATTTCAATTTACAAAGCCTGAGCTATCCATAGGTACTTCTTTCGTATATCCAGGGTATTTCTTTGTCTAGACAAAAGTGTCCTCCTAAACCTGTGAACAGTGCTGCAGAATGTTATTCTTCCTCTCTTCAAGCTTTACTTTTCTCATGCTTCAGTGACTGCACAGAAAGGTCCAAGTGCAGGCAGGAAAATTGGGAATTTGACCACTGGTAAAAGAGCAGCAATAAGACTGTGTAATAGATCCCATTCTCATATTTTCTACATATCTACAGGTATTCTGGATGCAGAAGGCATATCAGAGCTGGTGTTCTAAATGCTTGCTAGTTGTGCCTTTCACTTAAGACTTTGTAAATCTTGTAGGGTTGAAAGTGTAACTATACAACTACATTCTTTCCCATTCAGTGCCTGTGTAGCAGATTGAGCTCTCTTTTTGTTCCCAGACAAATTCCCTGAGCATTCAATGAGCATTCATTTCTGTAAAACTTATTAACTGACATTTAGAAAATAAGTTTCCATTTTTCCTTTGAGGCAGAATATATAACAAAAAACCCCCACAAACATTCATAAAACATGTGGAGTACTTCCAGTGAAACAGAAAATTATGCAATTTTACTGAGTACTGAAATTCTAGTTCAAAGTGTGGGCTATCTGCAGAATCTAAGCTACATCTTGGAAATCTGAAATTCATGAGCATGAATCCAGATAGTCTGCCATAAAGGAAGAAAGACAATTTTTTCTTTTCTTTTCCCCTAATAGTAATATTAAGTGAAAGCCTTTATGAAGTATCTACAGTTAAATATATATACTTATATATGAGATCTTCAAAAAATTTATAAGTGACTTGGATGGAGGACCTGAAAGTATACTAAGCAAAAGAAGTTCAACAAAGTGCCAGATTCTACATCTGGGACAGGGCAACCTTGTGTGTATGGACAGGCTGGGGAATGAGAAGCTGAGAGAAGCACTGTGGAAAGGGACCTGGGGGTCCTGGTCAATGGCAAGTGAAGTCAGCAGGGCCCTGGCAGCCAGGAGGGTCAGCCCTGTCCTGGGGAACATCAGGAACAGCATCGCCGGCTGGGCAAGGGAGGGGATTGTCCCGCTCTGCTCTGCACTGGGGCGGCCTCACCTCGAGTGCTGGGGGCAGGTCTGGGTGCCACAATATGATAAAAGACATAAAGCTGTTGGAGAGTGTCCAAAAGAGAACTACAAAGATGGTGAAGGGTTTAGAGAAGAAGCCACGCAAGAAGCAGCTGAGGTCACTTGGCTCATTCAACCTGAAGAAGAGGAGATGGAGGGGAGACCTCGTCATGGTCTGCAGCTTCCTTGCAAGGGGCACTGATCTCTTCCCTCTGGTGACCAGTGACAGGAGCAAAAGGAATGACGTGGAGCTGTGTCAGGGGCAGTTTAGGCTGGATACTTGGAAAAGGGTCTTCACCCAGAGGGTGGCTGGGCACTGGAACAGGCTCCCCAGGAACGTGGTCCCAGCACCAAGCCTGACAGAGTTCAAGAAGTGTTTGGACAATGTTGTCAGACACATGCTGTGATTCTTGAGGTGTGCTGTGCAGGACCAGGAGTTGGACTTGATGGTTTTTGTGGGTCCTTTTCAACTAGGGATAAATTCTACAACTCCATGAACAACAAGTCTAAAACTTACTCACATAACATAAAACGGTGAATATTATTTTTAGATAAATTTAACTTCTTTTTCTTTTTTTCTTCTGAACTCCTTACATCTGTTTTCTTTGAATAAAGAAACAACATAATCCTTTTTATTGCTTAAAAATCTTTCTGTTGAAATATAGCCTTGATTAGACAAGGCCAGTTCCCGATTTAATGTACACATATCTTTCCTGAAAACAGTTGTACTTGCTTATAAGTAGTAATGTAGAGCTGTTAAATAGCAATATATTTCCTGAACGCCAGCTCTTTTAGTTGACTGCACACTGCAGCCTTGACATTTGCTGTTTTATTAGCCTAGTGTTGATGAATGGAAGGAAAAGGTCTCATCACAAGAGGGTTTATATGAAGCAGTTTATATGAATGAAGGAAGAGGTAGGATTTGTTAGACCTTCCATTGACATAATTTTTATTTTTTCTGACAGGTTGTGAAGGCAATCTGCAGGTCACATAGCCCTCTGTACCCCAGAATCAACTAAATTTACTTGCAGTGCTCAGGATGGTTTTTTATTTAACATAATCTTCAAAATTTCCAAGGCTGGAAATTTCCTAACCATCTTATTAGTACTTATTGACATTAAATTTTTGCCATTCCTGTAAAAAGAGTCTGCTTTCTCCTCTTATCATCCCCTGCAGCCTGTGGCAGACAGCTCCCTTTCCCCAGCTCTCCTTCACACTGAAAAGAACTCTTTAAAAGTTATCTCAACTGAATTAATACAACATGAGTTTCCAAGGGTCCTTTTTTGTTGTTCATTCTGTGACCAGTTAACACAGCTAATAATAATAAGCTGCATTTACTGGTAAAGAGCAGTTTCTGATTATGATTTGTTAATTTTTATGCAGAGTTCTTCAGACTATGGTAGTACTCAGAAAGTACAATTAAAAGTAGTTGCAAATGAGAGATCAACTGTTTGTAATGATCATTATTTTATTCGTCCATTTGCGACACTACAGAACTAAATACAACCTTTTCCAAGGAAAAATTTTTTTTTTTTAATTATGTATTATTACTTACTACTAATAGATTTTTTAAAATTATCCAGTAACTGAACTCCGCAGAATTTTTTCTCTTACATTATTTTGCCTTTGAGTAAATTTTTTTAACTGAAAGGAAAACTCTTATCCTAAAGTCAGAAGGAGTACAATTTAAATCACTGAGCATATATTCAATTCCTGTTCTGGCTTGTATGTTAGACACATTCCTCAGAAGAGTTTTAAAACTCTGACCACAGCTAATGACCTTCAAAAAAAAATAATTGACATTAAGTATAAAATTTCCATGAGATTTTCATGAAAGATAATATTCTTCATCATATATGCACCAAAATACAAGATATTAATATAATTCACTGATTCATTCAGCTGCCAGAAATTTGGAAAAACACCTTCTACATTTTTTTCTGTTTGATATGTGCAAGGTTACATATTTTTAGTTTTCTGGTTCTCAGAATCAGTTTCTTGTGTATCTTTTACTCATAAAACTTGCCATTTTGTAAAAACACAGTGCAGAACTATTCAGGTGAGAGTCACTGGTCTTGATCAAGACTTTGTGCATTTCTAAAGGTATGTCCAAGTTCTGTATTTCTGTTGACAATCCTGTACTGCCTTCAGGCTCTCAGGAAAAAAATGTAGCATATAGCTGTAGTTCCAGGCTCTCAGGAACTGGTTGAACAGAGACTGTTGAACGTCTTTCTGCTCAACACACCTGGATAAAATAAGGCTTTAGAAAAAAAACAAGTTTTAAGAGAGGTTATGCCCTGGAGCTGGAAAGTAGATCAGTGGAAAGGGTTTCCAAGAAACTCAGTTTGTACACAATGCATTGTCAGGTAACAATAACTGCCTTTGCTGTCAGGAACCTCATTCCCCAAGCAGCAAACATCAAAATGTGTAGATGTATCCTGTGTGCCCACAATGAGATTTCTTTGGCTGAAATGTCTGGTACCATTTTAGATGAAGTTGTTTCTAGATTGAAAGAGTTGAACAGGTACTCCTTACAATGGAATTGCTAGGGAAAAATATGGATGCAGAGTTTAATCTTCTGAAAATGGAAGATGAAATTTCATTGCAATAACATGCTTTAGACCCTGAAGCAACATGACGTAATCAGACCTCTCTCTTACTTCCGTGTATTACTTAGTTTAGTGTCAAACATATAAGTATTGTTGAATGTGGATAAACAGATTAGGATAACATACGGCAAAGTACACCAGAAAACAACTAAAAATTTGTTTCATCAAACTTTGATGGAATAAACTGAATGAACACCTGAAATAAGAAGGAGTATTAAAAAACAGACAGAATTTTGGAACTATGGAGATTTAAAAAAAATATGAGATCTCATAATATATTTGATTTAGGTACTATTCAGGAACTGAATATCAAAAGAAAAAACCTTTCAAGGCAGATTAAGCCTAAATGGGGAGGAATTCCCTGGACCAGAAAAGATTATTTATACATTTGTTTTAAAAATTATTTATTGATTTAAATTCTACTGAGGATAGAAGCCTCTTGAAAATTTTTCATCTATCAGCAGCTAGTTTTTGCATAAGTATTAAAGGAACATTCTGATGTTTTTTTAGGTAGGGAATACAGGTAACTTTGTCAACTGAAATAGTGGAATCTTAACAAGCAATACAATGAATACATTCTGCAAGGGCAAACAGTGCTGGAAAAGAAAGAAATGAGAACTAATTTTAAATAGTGTTATTTATAACTATGTAGGCTTTTTGGCCTCAAGTGGGATCTTAATAGCAGTAAGGTGCTCCTTGAATATTCTGTAACATTAATGTTAACCACTTAGAGCCAGTATTAATATTGAAGGGATTTTTAGGTGAATGTGAGTGTGCTTGTGAGTGTAGAGAGCAAGAGAAGGTGTGTTTTCTTTAGTGAATACTGACACTGACCTGCTGGACAACAGCACTTGTTTGTGTTAGTGCTGCTGATGTTTGTGTTGGTGCCGATAAAGGCCCTGCTCTGTCTGTGGTGGCCTGTGTGGCCAGGCATGTTAAATGTTGTGTGATTGTGTGTGATGTATCCTTCTGGAACACACATTCTACTTTGCTGCTGGCTAAACCTGCAAACGTGAACAGCAGCTGCATCAGTCAGGTTGGACACAGAGACCTCCCAGACCTCAGCATGCCACAGGCCTGGCTGCTGCAGCCAAGAAGAAGGAATGGCTGCTGGCACATGCTAGAGTCAACAAATCACCTAACGTACTTAACAGGTATAGATTGTCTGAAAAAGATGACCATCGAGTTTTAAAGCTGTGAGGACAGTTGCAAGAGTTAGTACCAGATGTGATTAAAATCACTGTCTGACTGGTACCATTTAACACTGACTACTCTGATGACTACTGCCATCCTTTTAGTAATTTTTGTCTTTTGCTGCTGGATGTGAGGCTGAACTGGCTTGTCCATCTCTTAGGTCAGTGCTTGCAATGAATTAATGACCCTTTCCTTGACAATGCCCTTGACATTGTCCATCCCCAATGTTATTTATTGGCTTTCTCACCTTGAATTCCTCTGCAAGAAATTCTTCCAAAGACTTGTTGTGATTACACGGGGCACAACCTGTTTTATTTCCTTCTAAGCTGTTGTATTTTGACCTTTCTTGTACATAAGTCTGCATTTGGAGATGAAGAGGAAAATGGAAGTGTAAATGAGGGAAGTAGGAGCTGCCTGCATTCTTTACCAATTTGTCTCAGGACAGCCATGGCACTGGAACACAGTAACCAGTGTGCAGATGTTGAGACCTTTTACATCTTCAGGGAGCACACCACACACCAGTTCCACAAGGGTGGTTGTGAGAACTGGTCAGTTACTGTGTACAAACAGGCCAGGACATACATAAGGCCTAGATTAGCTCAAATGCTATTTCAGACAGTTAACGTCAAGGAAAAGAACTAAAATTAGAAATTATAATACACAAACCCACCTTTTAAACAAAAAAATAACAACTGTTCAAACACAAACATATACACATCTCACCCAAATGGGACCTGTTACCAGTACATACTACCTACAGGCCCTACCCAAAGCTGTGTAGGAGAATTTGTGTCTACACAGTTCCTCTGAGTAGCGAGATCTATCAGAACCATTTCTCTGAGATCATGAGGGATTTTGGCACCACACTCACTGCCGCCTTCCTTTACCATGTCAGATTTATGTCACTAGTCCTTTTCATTTACTGTTGCTGGGTTCATCCTCATTTTGAGTTCTAATCTCCAGGAAGAGCTGTTATTTCTTCATTTTACTCTTGGTCATTACTAGACTTTATGATGTTTGGTAGACTTGGAAAAATCCAACACACAATAAAAACTATATGTAAGTTATGATTTCGTACAAAAAAATTAATGTTAAAGACAGCAGAAATGCAAAGTCAGTAAGGAAAAGATGGAATAAATATCACCTTTATTTGGTGTTCAGCATGACAGCTTTGTTACTATTTACATAACACTTCTTGAAAGGAATTAGTGGTCAGTGTTTGCTAAATGAGCACTGAAAGAAAATTTTAAAATGAGTAGTTGTTCAATGTAAATTAAGCCTGAGGCTACACTTGAGTCTGTTGAAAACTTGTTCTGAATACAAAATGTATGGTTATTTAAATGGAATTTTTGTGGTGTTCTTTACTGCAGTTGCAGTGCTTTACATCACTGGCTAATTTATCTTCAGAAACCTCATTTTAAAGATAGGTTGTATATTCAGAGTGCAAGTTGCATGATCTATTCTGTTTCTGTAAATGTTTCCTGATTAAATGAATGGTGTTTGGTTTAGCCTGTAAATCCCCTAATGTTTTAAGGCTTGGACACTTGCAGGCAGCAGCAGGCACCTGACCTTGACACTCTCAATGTAAACAGCAAGGTGGCTGGCAGATTATCTGTGAGGGTCCTCGATTTGGAAATTAACTTCCTTATCAATTAATTGGTCTGGGATTCAGTTTTTTAGAAATCTAGACATGTTATAAAGCCTATCTGGTTTTTTGTCTTCCATTTTTCTATTAAAGAAACTGAGGAAATAAGTGGGTGAATTCCATACTTTTAATTTAGGAAGTTATGGGCACTGTGAACAGATAACAATAGTTTCCTTATTAATACTGAAAAAAATCCCCCATAAATTAATTTTAATAAAATTCTGCTAACAACATTATGTAAATATTTATTCCAAAATTGACTATCTTTGTTTTGGCTGTATTTTTCTTTACTTTGCATTATCTTGTAGTATATTTCACAAATGGGTTTATATGTTGGAATACTTACTGAAAAAGGCTTTCGCAATGTATCATTATAGCACAACCACTTTACAACCAATGTTTTTTAATATGAAACTACAATCATATTTGATACCTCATATTTCTCATAAATAGCAGCGCTCCCAGGAACACAGTGTGATTCTCGGGGACTGTTCTGACAGTGTTCTCAGGCACATGCTGGGACTCTTGGGAATGTTCTGTGCACGGCTAAGACTTGTACTCGATGATCCTTGTGGGTCCCTTCTAATTCAGGGTGCTCTGTGATTCTGTAATAAGTTAGTTTGGGAAATATAGCAGGCCTGACTTCTGTTTACAACCTCAAACAACCCTGTCACTGACTTCCAGGCAGAGATGATCTTAAGTGTAACAGTAGTACTGCTGCTGTCAATTAACACCAGAGCAAGGAGCTTTGACTACTTCAAATAGCACACAGCAAAAATAAACAATTTCAAGTGAAGGAATGGAATGAATGCTACCTTTCCTCTTCACCTGCAGTAACCAGGTTGATGTTTGCTCTATATTCATTCTCCAGCTCACCTTGACTCAATAGAGACAAGTCTTGCTAGCTTTGGAAGAATTAAAGAGTATATTTCTTTATAGAGATGATCAAGGGTTCTGAATTTATGACTCCAGAATATTTTTATTGTCTTATAGACTCCCTGTAGAAGGAATTTTATAATTTTAATGTTTTTAAGGGAAAAATATTATTCTGATTTGCGGCAGAGTTTGACTATGAAATTTTACTCATTGTGATGAGTTACTCAGGAATCTTTGACTACCTTCCTGTGGAGTCTTCCTGCTGAGCTGAGTGCTCTGGAAATTTTGCACCACCATGTTAGCATGCTGTGTTCTACCCCTTTAAACTATGCCTGTACCATTCATTGTCAAAACAACTCCAGGTTGAACACTGGGAGTTCTTTACATCCAGAATACCGAATAAAATCAGTTGTCTTCTTATTAGTTTTCCTGTTAGCTTAAAAATCGTCTTGCAAGAATGATTTCTATTGTTCCTGCCCACAAATTGATGAGCATGGTTTCCTTAAAGATAATCCAGAAACAGTCAGTGTGATGTGAAGTTAGTGAGATAATGGAAATGAATTTATTCTTTCTGTTTCAGGCATGGATTTGTGGTTGTTCTGTCTGGCTGCCTGTGTTGACACACACACATGGAATTGCTTTTACGGTATAGGACTGAATCTTTGACTGAACTTGTGCTGGCTAAAAACGAAGAAACTTTAATAAATAAATAAAATTAACTAAAAGAGGGAGCACAGTGTGTTTAAAATAATTTGAAAACAAGTTTTTTACACAAAGGCTTGCTTCATTTGTTGCCTGAATTTGTTGAATGCCTGCGTTTTTTTGAACGAATTACACAACAAAATAGAGTACTTCAAAATAGGTTCCCTATTTCTTTCTCTGCAGCTAATCTCAAAAACACTGACTATTGACACCAACTCTAGAGTCCATATACATAAAACCCATATGGTTTAATCAGTCTCTGAGATGTGTCTGTCTCCTCAGACACCTGCATTATCATTTACAGTATGCAGTCTATGAACTGAGCAATCTCAAACTGCAGTCATCACTGGCATGTGAAATTTTCAGATAAGAGTCTGATGAGTTAGTACTTCCTATATTCCTCCATCTTTGGATTGTCAGGACTTGGTTCAATCCATATTTGAAGCTTTGAATTTTTTCATATTCAGAAAATGCTTTTAAGGATCTTACAGTTCACATATAAATCTGTGTAGGTCACACAGACACTGAACTTAGTCCCATTAGGAATACAGGATCAGCTTTCAAGACCTGTCCTTAACATTCTGTGTCATTCTATGTGGCTGTAAAACAATGACCAGAGGTAAAATTTTAGGATATACTACTCACAGAATGTTCAAGTGAAGCAGTCCTAGAAGTGAAACACAAGCATAGCAATACTCTTTTTTTTTTTTGAAGGTTTCTGTTAAGATTTGAATCCATTTTTCATTTAACAGCTCTGCGTACATACTATTATGACATTGCTGGTTTTGACAACTGTACTAGATAAGGTTCTTCTTCATTGCCCTCTCACCCCAGCCCCCTCTATTTCACTCCAGATTCCTTTGTCTGTGGGTAAACAAGTTACTGATTCCTTCAGCAATTACGTTCTATTTTTAATATTGATTTAAGTATTTGTATGTTGAATATGTTATTTTTACTTCCTCAACCTCTGAGTTGGTTGTTTCATTTCATTTGCAAAGTGGTTCAAAGCCTCTGGTCATGCTCTTTTTTTTTTTTCCCCCTTTCCTAAAAAATGATATGTAGAGAACTTGGAATATCAATCTTAACATATTTATAGTTTCAACTGAAACGTCTCAAGATAATAAGTTAAAATCAAACGCCCATCTAAAAAAACATCTCCCAAAAGGCAAAGAAAAATTTACATAAAAGTTTACTGTGTGTTTCCTTATTCCTTGTGAGGGAAAACCCTTAACACATTAAGCGCAAAATGTTATCTCAGTGTCTTTCCAGAATAATCCTTAAGTGAGGAAAATACAGCCATTCCACTTTATATACAGGTTCCAAGTTAAATAAGCTCCTACTTAGAGGAAAAAATATGACAAAAATTAGCCAACAAACACCTTAATGCACAATTACCACGGAGTGTATTTCCTCATGTTTTTCTTTATTTCTTCTGGGACATCCAAAATGGTCTTCTCCGAGCCTCTGACACAGGGTGATGCAGACTCTCATGAGCAGTACCATTTCTGTTCTGTTACAGCTTTTCTATAATGTTCAGTATCTTCTCTAGCTCTTTGAGAGTTTTCTTATGAATGTATTCAGTTTACAAGACCAAGCACATCATTCTCTTTAAACTTGTCCTTCCTGCCGCCCTATTACAAGATGAATTTTTCAAGTTTGTGATATTTATGACACCTTTTGATTTATGCTATAGATTGAAGATCTCTCTATTATCTTTTACTGTCTATGACGTTTTTCAAAATCATGAAGTCTACTACTGTGCATCTGTTTGCAACTACATTTGAAACATTTCTGACTGCGAGTTTACTCATCTTCTGCTGAGTTCTGCTTCATGGCACCTATGAAGAATTTCTCTGAGGTAATGGACCTATTGCAATCTGTTGGTGCTTGAAAAGGTTCTGTTAGCAATTGGCAAATGAATATTGCATGAGCCACTGCTTTGCATGACACAACAAACTGTAAAACCCTTCTTTGTGTGCATCATTTTAATGTACAGATCATTATGTTTTGAAAGGTGATGAAGGAGGGAGAGAAAGAGTTCAAAGCAGTATTACTTTCTGAGGTGTCAGAGATGGAGGAAAATTCCTGCTTGCTTTCACAAAGGAGTGTGGACTTTTCCTATCTTCCTAAAAAAATTTAACCGCTCTGAAATTTATCAGAGACTGTCTAGTTTACTTGTGGAATGCAGCAAAACAAGTTCTGTCTAAAAGAAATGGACATTCAAGAGCATTCAAGAGGAAGGTGTACAGTCATCTCAGTCAGATCTATTGTTCATTAATCAATTATTACAGAATCAAATGCTTGGACTTTACTGGTTTGATTTGTACCATACTCTAGCTATTACTTGATATTCTTCTAAAGAAAATCCTTATAGGACACAAGCATGGTAGTTCCACAGGTTATTCACTGTGTGTTAATAAGAAGCTTGCCTTGTGTTATTGCCCTGCTTCATTTGGTGAAATTTTGAGAAATAGCTGGCATTAGAACATATTGTAATTCAGCCTCATTTATTTAATAGCCTCCGTGGAAAATAAGGAAGTATTTGGATAAACTGTCAAAAGAAATGGGCTGGATAGTATTGCCCTTCAATGACATCTGTCTGTCAAACCCCTAGACTTCAGGTTTCAGTCCTTCATCCAGGGAAACACAAGAGACTTCAGTGCTCTCCACATTCAGAAATCACTTATGCAATTATGCCAGTTGTACTGCGTGATTAACCTCCTCAGTTTTGAAGGAGTTTTATATTGTAAAGATATGCTGTACCCATGCGAGACCTGTGAGCAGTGCACAGGCAGACCATGTTCTTAGGGGAAAAAGAAGGCAAGTACACGGTTATTTGTGGAAAAATTATCTCAGGCTCAGATGACTGACATAAAGGACAATGACAGAGAGCACATCATTACCAGCTGTCCCAGATAAATATTTTACACCCACAGTGGTACTCCATTAATATTGATAATGTATTGATATTTCCCACATTTGTTATATAAATTAATGAACTACTGGAGCAAACAGCCAGAAGGAGTGGGATGATTTGTCACTCTGTAGCTTCCCCAATTTGCTATCTTCCCAAGGCTATACATTATCAAGAATAACAAATGGAATTCACATGGTTCCTTTATTAACATGCATTAGCTGTATCAGAGTGTGCCTCATGGTTTACTAGGGTCAGTTCAGGAGAACCTCCATATCTTCAGGCAATCTTTCTCTTCCTTAAAGACAACTAACAAATAATTAAGACATCTCCAAAGAGAAAGCTTTTCAGTTTGTTTTTGGTTTCTTGTTAAATTATAAAACAGGTTCAACCGATTCACTTGCCCATGAAATTCATTTTACTGGCCACCTTTGTTAAATGGGTACACCCTATGAAACATATATATAATTTGTATTTTCTAATTATGATGTTTAGAAATGCGGTAGATTGTCTATCACTTTTGGGCAGGATGGCTTTCATGGCTACTGGAGTTTACACTCTGTTCTTTTGGTTTATTGTATCCATAGGGCTCCCTGTTTCTGTGCTAGGGTGTTTGTTTGTTTGTTTGTCTGTTTGTAGATTCTATGCTATGTAGTCACGTTTACTGTACTAGGTGTTGCACAGAAGCAATGCGAGACAGGCCTTGGCTCAGTTTGTAATCTAGGGAAGAGACAGAGAAAGAAAAGGCTCCATCTTACCACATACATACGCAGCTCAGTGTCGCCTCAGAACACAAGACAGTTTTACTTGCTGCATTGCTAGCGACTCAGGAGAAAATTTTTGAATGAAGCACTCGCAATTTTTAACCCAAAATGATCAAGTGGTTGAAATGTCTCTTTTTGGTTTTGCTTTGTTTTGTGGGTTCCAGGGATTTATTTGTTTGATTGATTGCTTGGTTTGGTTTTCTGCTGTTTAATTAAGGAGATGGGGTTTGATTGCCCGGTTTTGTTGGGTTTTTTTTGTTGTTTTTTTTTGCTGACCAACCCACCTTCTAATATTTAACTATAAAAATCAACTTATATTTATCCTCTCTCAAGCAAGAGTTGGAATCAGTTCAGGAAGAGTGAATGCTTTTCCTAATGGTTGAGCTACCTGTGAAGAAAGAACCACAGATATGTAATCAAGCTAAGCAATTCAGCACAGTTCTACTATGGGCTTGATTTAACTGTTTTTACAGACAACTTATGGCTAATGAAGATTTTTAATCATAAATGTTACCATGTAATTTGATGTCTATGTAGAATGTGTCAGATTTCTCTATATTCTAGAGGCTTCTTTTATTCTACTAAACATTTTCAGAGCTCATTAGCACATTGCTGTAGATATGATTACACTTTCAGTTGGCACAGCATTTTCTTGTTGATTGCAGGGTGGTAAACAGCTCCCTTTGGTGCCTTTTCCTCTCATCTGGAACACAGAACCTAACTGCTGTGACCACTTATGTGACAAATTTGGCAGATGCAAGATCCCAGATGGAAAGCTCTCAAATTTGTGTTTCCAGTGTAGCATCTGGGTATATGATCAGCTTCCTGGCTGACTCCTTACAAGATCTCCTGGGCTGCTTCTACATATTTTCCAGTTATAGCAGCTGCAGTTATACTAGACTGTTTGACAGGGCCTCCTCATTTGCATCATCTATTGAAGTTAGAACTTCCTTTAATTATACCTATCCTCCCCCCACCAAGTCTATTACCTAAAATTATCATATTGACGACAGAGTTAGGTTATTTGAATCTGCAACTGTTCTGCTCCACTGTTGAGAATCTTCCTTCCAGTTAGAGGTCATATTTCATTCTCTGTTCTAGGATAGTTCACAGGATTAATAATTTTAAAACCCACAGTATCTTCACTGAGACTAAAAGAATTTTCCCAGACTTGTGCTGATACCACTGCTTAATGTCTGGCTCTTCTATTGATCAGGGTCCGTTTTATTATCATCTTTTTAGATATTTAGTTTTATTCTTAGCAGTTGGCTATGTTGCATTAATTGTATCTTATAAATACTGACAGTTTTCTGTATCTACTATTGTATTAAGGGCCATTGCATTGCTGAAAGTTTGGTTTTGCAGGTAAGATATAAAAGTGAAAACTTATCTCTCTTGCCTGCTAAAGATCTCACAGCATCATTTTGCAAGAATAATATGTTACTATCAGTTTCTTGTATAAACTGCAGTTAGCTTAATTACATTCTGTCTTCCTAAATTCCTTCTGTAGTGTCATTTTGGTAAGCTATTTTTCACTTTCAGTCTTAAAACTGTTGTGCAACACTGCTTTATGCTGTTAAACATCTGCTGTATTCCACCCCAGTGGTGTTTGATTCACCAGTAGATGAAGAGATCACTGTGTGCCTGCTATATAATACACTTTGGTATCCTCTGGGATAAACACAAAGGCAATGTGTTATAACAAATCTGCAGTCACAGGGGGCTTCATGGTTGTCACTACGTTGCAAGTCACAGCAATTCGGAACATCACAAGCAGCAGTGATGGAACAGTAGAATCAGTTTTTAAATGCATCTGACTCTAAGCTAAAAGAATTTGTAGAAACAGGAATTACGGCATGGGGTTGAACGGCTGTCATCCCAACGCTTAGAGGACTTGCAAGATTTCCTAACAATACCGATTCTTAGCATTCCTGTGACACAAAATTACTCTGGATGCTTCAAAGAAGTACCTTGTAGACCATGGAATAAAAAAGGTCTGCCCAAATCTTCCTTCTTCTGAATACCTGAAAGTTCCATGAGCAAATTGGACGGGGAGTGGTGTACCCCCAAGTATTACACTTGGAAACATCACATTTTTCATTACTGCCACAATAACAGTGGCACAGAAACTGGTTCAGCAGAGTTATACCTATTCTGGTAATAAAAGGCAAAGATATTATGAGATGGTTGTTTGCCTTTGATTTTCACAAGTACTCTGAATTGGTGAACACCGTTCCTAAACCACAACACTGTGTTTCGGGCAGAATGTGACATTCACTCCTTATTCCATTGGAATGCAAGTCACACTAGCATGGTGAAAAATTCTAGGTAAAAAACTTACCTGCAAAAAGCAAACCATTTGGGATATCTCAGGTATCAGGAATGACAACAACTGATTGCTGTGTAAGGAGATGGAGCTACCTATAAATGAGAAACCTCTGCAATACAATGAGACAAATCCATAAAAAGTCTAGTACTTATCAGGGAGTATAGTTCATGGAATTCTTCTGCTTCCCATCAAAATTTTGAGCAGGGTTGCTAGTGATGTGTTTCAATTATAAATGAGAAACTTAATTCCAGCTGCTGGAATACATATTCTATCTTTCTTAAAGTAGATCATAAATCAATTTCAACATGCCTGTGCACTCTATAGCTTACAGTTTAGGACCTGTAAATCTAAATATATATGCAACCTAGTTATGGCTTATGTGTCAGATGGGATCCAAAGAGCAAATAAGCACAGCTTATGTAGTACTGGAAAACCAATAATGCACACACACCACTATTTATGTTAGGATTTGAATATGCTTATTAAACTATTGATTAAAGCAGCTCAGAAGATGCCGTACAGAATGCTTGAGATAATAAATGCCATATAAAGCATTGGTAGATGCAAGGGAAGGTGTAAGAAGAAGGGAGGGAAAAGCACTGCAATGTGCTGCTTTGTTCCCAAGCTTCAATGCACAGCAGAACTAAATGCATTTCATTTGTTATAATAGCCACATCTTCTTTGTCTAATACAATAAAATGCTGCATTTAAATATATGCTATGATGTAATATGCTGCAAATGTATAATACATCAAGGAGTATCTAGACTCAGTAGGCTGCTCAAAAGATAATAACTTTGATTTAAGGAATCCTTTTGTTCTCTCAAGCATTGCAGGAAGGGAAAGGAGGTAGAGAAACTCCAGAAGCTTGGCAAAGACATTTTTCATTCTATTTTATAAGCCTTCCTTTTCCCTCTTCTTTAAATATACTGATAGACACTGTGATACATTGATCCATATGTTATTTTTCTTCAGCCAGCATGAAAGGATGGTAATTTACTGATGATTAAATCTTCAAAAGTAGTATTGGTTTAGAAGTTCAACTGGATTTGGTGCAGCTTATTTGAACCATTTGGACCTCATAGGTCTCTCTAATTAAAACTTAGAGTGAACTTTTTATTTTCCTCTGAGAACTCCAGTCCTTTCCTGCTGAATATATGACAGGAACAGTGGCTCTCATTTTCTCCTTAATTTTAGGTGATTCTTATTGAACCAGGTTACTACTACTGCTATAGGAATAATAATGCATACAATGAGTAAAGTTTGTAACCTAGAGAATAGGACAAGAAATAAAGCTTTTATGTTTTAAAAGTTATTCCTAAAGACATATATATTGATCATAAGAACTTAGCAGGCTTTGTTAGCTAATTAAATGTCCAAGAGACATTGTTTTCTTTATTCTTTTTCTTAACTTCCACCTAAGCACATCTATCTACACACAGAAACGACCCTTGTATATACATTTCCTATTTTACATGAAAAACAGAATGAAATTTAGTGGATGTGCTTTATCTCTCTGCCATTAGGCAGCAGGCACCTTGGGGCCACTTACTTGCTAGTAATGACAGGAAGAAACCACGAGCTCCTTGGAGAAAGGATAATGGAGTTGCAAACAGAGATGAGTTAAGAGGATTGCGTGTCTTTATGAAAAAAACCCACTATGCTACATTCTTAACATCTTTTGGGTCTCTAATTCATTATATAATGTACCTTGTCAAACAACCTTGTTGGATGTAATTCTGTCCAAAAGAGGTCTCCATGGACGTTGATCGTGGAAGCAGCCCCATACTCATGGCTTGTTTGTACACTACATAGCAGTATGTTAAATTAAAATTTTGTTTTAAGGTTTAATTCAGGTTTAAGTGGAACAGCCCTTGGGATTATAATCTAAAGTGAGAATTTTCACTCTACCAATCCTAGTTTCACCCTAAAAGATCCTGTGAATCTATGATTCAGTAAAGTACTTGCACTTCAATGAAATGAATCAACTTTTTCCAAATGTAACATCATATTTTTTTTAACAATGAATAAAAAAAAAAATATATAAACTGCAGAATTTTCTTATGCCACATATTTGTTCTGAAGTTCATAAACATGGCAAGAAGTCAGTTAGAGAACGCCAATACTTTCAGTATTAAAACTAGTAGATCTTAATATGATGGTTGCAAAATTAAATTGCAATTGATAATAAAATGTGTCTAATTCATTATAAGAGGAACAGGATGTCCTTGAAAGGATCAGCATTCATAAAAATTATTTGTGTGTAGGTAATGGAATATTAGCTCAACAAATGCTTTGTGATGCAAAGCTGAGATTTCAGGTTACAACACTATGTCAAAGACAATTTTCAAAATAATGCTGTATTTCATAATTTATATTTAATAAATGTATCTAAGCAAGATTAATTAATACATTTGCAATTAGGTGAGAGGAGATTACTGATCTTTAACTACAAATGCAGAAGAATAAATTGATCAGAAGATGTGAATAAATAAATCAGAAGATGCAAATAAATTTTTATAAAATTCTTCTGACAATTTTTACAACTTTGAACTCCTGTCGAAATAAATTTAAATCAGCATATCTGCTGTAAGAAAAAAAAAATCAAATGCCTATTATTATCAAAAGGCTGGGAAAATGGATTCTAGTATGTTTCAAAGCCTCACAAACTAGGAAGTCAAGAAATAACTCTTATTTTCTTTTAAGAAATCTTGAGAACATAATGAAATCTTCATTGTTGTGAGAAATTTGCCAAATCCAACCATGATTCCTAAAAAACCCTCTAATATTTAGGTCCAATATCAGTTTCTCATGACACTTTCCATCTCTCTTCATTATTTTGCTTTATGTCTTACTCCAAAAGTCCTCCCATTTTTCTAGAATCATGCTACCCTTGTCAATGGACTGTCGCTGCACCGTGGGTTTTGCCTATGTGTATTCATTTCCATTTCCTGCAATTTTCCTCTACCTGACACTGATTTATTGGGGCAAAAATCCTTGATTTGTTCTTTGCAATCCCTGTGAAGAGACAATTCAATATTACTGTTACACAGAGTGGTTCTTCTAATCATTTTTAATTTCTGGGCTTCTGTTGAAGCCTCTATAATACGTATACTAAAGAACAAATTTTTATTGGTGTAAGTATGGATGAAATGCTCCAGCCATCTTTTTACTTAAAAATAACAATTGAGCATCTGTGGAGTAGCAGAAAGTCCTCTGGGTTTTTTCTGAACCACAATGCAAAAGGGAATTTTGAAGCAGAGGTGATGTCAGGTTTATTACTAATATATTTACGTGCGAGTGTGTGTGGGTGTATGCACTGCCATTCCATTTCTGGAGTGACTCTAGCTCTGAGATCAGCATAGCAGCCATAGAACATTTTACTACCAGGGACTACGTGAGGAACAGAACCTTCTTTTCTCTTTCAGTTCTAAAGGGATTCACAAGCACAACTTCCAATTGTGAAGGCTGAATGCTAGTGGAGGTTTTGGGTTTTCAGGGAATGTATTTTTAAGGGTCACTCTCTGTCCTTCTGTAAAAATGTTTTGAGAAGTTCATTTACAGCAGTGCATCTTCCTGGGTGGGCTGGATTTTTTTTCACCTGAAAATGTAAGGCAAATTTGAACATGTTTATAGATGCAAAGAAGCAACATTATCTCACAGGAGAAAGAGAGTATCACAAAGAGGCAACCTCCTCTGAATGGTTCACCAGCAAGCACTGGTGTCACAATTCCCTCTTTTGACTTAAGCCAAAGCTTCAATACAAACAAACAAAGAAAAAATGGTACCTATAAAGAGACTCCTCAGGGCAAGCGAATGTAAAAACTAAAGAAATCTCAAAAACCTCTATGAGGCCCAAACTGGTAGTAATTACATATTTTGGCAGTTACTTAAAGCTTTACACAGCAGCCAACCTTTCAGCCTGCACCCAGCCATAAGCAGACAGGCACTCAGCAATCCCAGCATTGAGTAATCATTCAGTGAGAAATCAACTTAGGAGTGCAATGTGATGCTTTGCTAGGAATTGGATGACAAATGATGATGATCAACCAGAAGATAAACAATAACAAGTAGGCTTAATGACAACATTACAAGATTCATTGGCACCAATACTTTCATTGCCCACTGGCACAGTCCCCTGGATGTGCTGCATTTCTTGTGCCAAATTGGAATCCCCTCCATAATTACTTTTCTCTCTCAGTTATGTTTATAATCCATTCTGCTGTCCAAAAAGTAAGGTTCTATTTCATAGCCAAAAAAGAGGCATATTTTAAAACTTACTTTAGATGAGATAGTAAGACATCGACAGACACATTTTTTAAGAGTCTCTTATATTTCTTTCGGTTAAAAAACATACAATACAAAGTTTATAAAAGAGAAGCAGGGCTGAATTAATTAATAAGTTTGATATTGAAATCTCTATGCTAAAAATGGCAGCAATCCGAGTGAGAAGTGGCATTGTGTCCATGCAACTGCAGTCGGCCAAAGCTTGGGGTGATGGGCTGAGATGCTTTCTTTGGAAGGAAGATCAAAGACTCAAGAGTGAAAAATGCAGATGGCAGAAAAACCTGGGAGACAGCGTGCATATGGCAATGTAGGGAGAACTGATGTGTTAGTGCTTGTGGGCTTCATTTGGGCTCCTGATCATCCTTCAGTTTAGTGCCCTGGCTCCACCAAATTGTTAAGCAAAAAAATCACCAACGACAAATGTGAGCATTATTACAAAACACAGATAAAGTTGAAATTGCTGACTATAAACATGCACGCATCACTGCTTTATGCTTTGCAACATATGCTTGTAAAACTAGAACTATTATAAAGCTATATACAGTAAATACATGAAAAAGTGTACAAGAAAAGAAATCAAACATAAAACTTCCTTCTCAGCTTTAGAGACTGAGTGAGCACCCAGCAAAACAACTGTTTAGCTAAATTTCTCAGTAACGCCTGCATTAAATATTTCTCATGGAATCTCAAGCCATTCAAAAGTTTAGTCCTTGAAAATTTTCTCAACCTCAGTCTAAACCCGTGGAGTCTCACTAAAATGGTGATGCTGATCACAGCTGGGAGTCTGAACTCCCTTTCTATTTTTCTGCTTGTTACTGCTGTTCTTATGTTCTCCTTCCCCTGGAAAGCAGAAGAGCCTTGGACCATTGTCATATTTATATTGCCTCTAACTTTTCAGAGGTCAACACTGATTGAGTTTTGGTTGATTTTTGCGATCACTGTGGAACAGAATAATTTCAGGCTTGTCATCCACCTAGCGAACTACTTATAAAATGCCTGAATTTTCCAAATGTGAGTTTCATGGTATTTCACTACAGGGTATACCAGATGCAGTGAAATGCATGTATGAATAACAAGACCTGCGAGAGGAGCCTGGTTCGTATTTATGGCAGAACTATATATCCATATATATGGGTTATCTTTCTTATTTATTTTCCTCTGGGGAACATCCATTTGGTATGCTGTGTGAACTGGGATGATGTTTGGTACTCAGGATATAAAATCAACTTACTCAACAAGGCCAATGCTCCCATTTTTAAGCACAAGGTGTCTGCCTGTGTCCTTACGGCAAAGCGTATTTATAAAAAAGGTTTTCTGGTATTACCTTAATTTTTGAGGTTGCTGCTGAGAAATTATTCCAAATGAATTAAAAATTAACTCGTTAGAGTAAAAAGAATTTCAGAGTAAATCAACTTCTTCCAGTCTCTGTCTCTTTCAAGTAGCAGCATACTGACTTCAGTGTAAGTGCAATATATCCTGTTTATAATCCCAGAGTAGTAAACAATTTCAGTGAGTATTTAATTCACAGAGTGGAAAAAAGGTATATCCTAGTATAAAAAATTTAATATGGAACTAAAAGGAACCAAACCATGATACAACATTTAAAAAAATTATATTTCCCTGCCATAAGTTTTTGAAGCCAAGAATGAAGATTAGAGCATTTTCATTAAGGCAATAACTACCTCAACATTAAGCTGTTTGATGATTTTTAATTTTGGGGACAGGATATCATGAATTGCTTTTAAAATTAATGTTTCGTCATCTTTCATTTTTGTTAATATAATCAATGACTGGACCTTACAATGTAATATAGCAAACAAAAAAAAGCAAGGAGGTATGCAGCAAATGAATATTTGATGTGAAGATATGTATTTAGTACCATGTAGCACCCTAGATTTGAATAAATGGCTTGGGAATTAGAAAATTATTAAAAATATTTATTGAACATGTACATTTAATCTATGGTAATCATTGAAAGCAATTTTTTTCCAGTATAAAGGTTTCTTAAGAAGTTCTGTTCATGACTTGTCCATCCAATCCTCCCTCTGATTCAAGTATAAATCCATACCAAAAATTTTATGAATTCAAGATCTTTCTACCTTGGAGCAGCTGGCATGGTAAGAATTGTCCTAGACACATTCATTGAGACGTTTTGTTCCCTTCATTTCTGTTTCTCTACACCTTCCTGTAGTATAAAACCTTTCCTTAGGATGTTTCTAAAGAAGATTGCAGCAGGCTGAACGTGGATTACTAAAACTTGGCTTCATAAGGTGTTTTTGTGACATTTGTACTTCAAGAACCAGAAGAGTCTCAGTAGATCAGGACTGAAATTAAAATAGAAAGATACATTTCTATGATAAAATACATAGGATCATAACATAATTCAGGCTGGGAGAGACTTCAGTATGTCATCTAGTTTAACCTCCAACTAAAAGCAGGGTCAGCTATGAGGTCAGATCAGATTTCTCAGGGTTTTGTACGGATAACTCCTGAAATCCTGTGAGGATGGAGGCTGCAGAACTTCTCTGGGCAACATTTCAATGTTCTTACATTCCACATGGTGAAAGTTTCTCCTTATATTCAGTCTGAACATCTCATTTCAATTGATGCAGACTCTTGGTCAACCTTTCAGTATGCATTTCCACTTATAGCTGAATTCATCTTACTGATAATCTCAAATACATCTCTCTTGGACCAAAAAAAATATCTAATAATGACATGTAAACATTCAACTTCTTGCTATTAGCTTGAGGTTTTTCTAAGGATGAAGAAAGATTACGACCTATGATTCTGAGCTACAGAAGAGTGCTGTAACATTACACAAAAAAAGAATGATAAGAAATACTGGAATAATGAAAATGTAGAGATTTAATGCATTGAGTTATAAGATAACAGAAAATTTTCTGTTCTAAGCTGCAGCCTCTTCAGTTGAAAAAGAGAAGGGCAGAAAGAAATAGGTGTATTAACTTACCAGAAGATGATTATGAGTTACAAATGTGATATACCTGAGATAAAGGTCAATATACTTCTGAGATGCTTGAGGCAAAGTGCAGACAGGAAAACAGAAGTGTTGTTGTACAACATCATCAGCAAGACCTCATGTGGAAGGCTGTGTGCACCTGTGATTACTGTAATAAAAAAGGATGAGCTCAACCTGGAACAGACATGCTAAGTGCTATTAGGGTAACTGAGACACAGAGAGGCTGAAAAGAAATACACCTAAAGAGAAAATAAGAAAATTTTATTTAAGGGACCTATCCCTGGAGCAAATTTTAGAAGAGCTCTCCAAATAATAATAGAGAAAAGACAGCCCTGTTGTAACCATACATGCTTTGCTACATACGGACAGGGGGTGAGTTGCAAATGCAGTGATGCACTTCACTCATAAGAGAGGAGTAACAACGTACTTTATTGGTATAAACCAGTGTGTTAACAAAATTCAGTGTTAAATGTGGCTGTGGTTTAACAAGATTCAATGGCAAAG
The DNA here is from genome assembly GCA_013398055.1 of Ifrita kowaldi. Classification (NCBI taxonomy): domain Eukaryota; kingdom Metazoa; phylum Chordata; class Aves; order Passeriformes; family Cinclosomatidae; genus Ifrita; species Ifrita kowaldi. The sequence goes on along the minus strand of VZRS01005031.1, from coordinate 1,372,979 downwards.
TCTACTAAAGTACTGTGTTGGGTCTGGATGCACTGGTGCTTATGGCTTAAAGTGTGAGAGGGGGAGAGCACGCTTATTTTTATGAGTTTGCATTTATTTAACGCCGATTTAAATAAGGTAAACCAACCATGAACTTTCAAAGTTTGGTAGCATGTGCAAACACTGTTCCCAGTTATGTAAGCTCTGGTCATGTCTTTAATTATTTGCTTATGTATCTATTTTATTTTTACATATATTAATACATATTGAATACAGAATTCATATACTTCACCAAATGCTAAGGAGTTAAAAAGTTAGTATCTTTCATGCATAGATCATCAATTTTCAAAGGAACTTGAAACCATTATAAACTATGCTAATTTAACTAAACTCACCAAGGTAATTTTCCTCTCTTTGCAAAAGACTGAGTTTTGGGTTCAATATGTTAAATAACACAGAATAGACCTAATGCTAAAATATAGAATACAGTCCAAACAAATAGTTTCAATAAATTTTTGTAATGAAGAATTGCTGATAATAAAAGTAAAAACTGGTGCTGTACACACTACAATTCACAAATTATCTAATTTCCGGACTTCTCACCTGAGATAAACTATTTTAGAAAGGGATGAGTGAGGGCATAGAATACTGATTTAATTTGTGAATACCAGAAAATAAACAGAATTGTAATATTTTGGAAAGTAACTACAAAGATAAAGCAGTTTTTGCTTATTGCAACTAGTTTTGATAATAATATACATGATATTGAAATACTGCCTTTTTCACCTCTTGTTCCATATATATATTTTATACATACATTTATTTTATACATAAATTTATTTATTATTTATCCATTTACTATTATTTATATATGTATTATCTGGATATTGTTATTATAAATTTGTTAATTTTACAGATATATTTATTTTATTTTATACACACATGTCATTGACTGCTATACCTGCATCCATTTTTTTTACTGTAACATAATAGCCGTGTAGTAATACTTAGAAGTTTCACATTATTTACCCAAATAAGCCACAGATACAGGTCCATTAATGTTAAATGCTCAGTAAAATATATAAAAGTGGTTCATACAGTTGGTTAACAAGAACATTAAGAGCACCTTTTTTCCTACCAGTGCAGGCAATGACTTTGGGAATCTGTGCATTGAACAGCTGCTACACTGAAATGCTGTGTCAGCAGCACAAGACATGGCCATCAGGTAAAAAAGCCTTGCCTTTGTGGTCATCACCAACTGCAGCTGCAAACAGAAAATGTTAATGCACTGATTGTGTGCAACAGATAATTGAAATGAACTCTTACACGATTGTGCCTTTCAAATGGTTGTCATTTCACAAATACATAGCTCAGCTGACAACCTCACTTTTGACATTAACAGCTTTGTTCCCGTTAAAAAGAAAAAGAACACATAAATTGCCTATCTTCATGTATAAATATCTTCTTTTAGTCCACTGCAATTCGTGAGGGGGAGCCATGAACTCCTGTGCTGAAATCTCAGTTTTATTGGTATGGTGTGGACTAGCTAAGTGAAATTATGTTTGGTTTTAGAATTCCAGTTAGAAAAATTAATAAATCTAGGTGGTCTAAATTAAGCACGGTCCTCATTAAGGAGTGGATTAGCATAGCATTTGGCATGTCTAGAAAAGGGATTTCTGTTATAGGGTTTAATTAGAAGTGTTATCTTTGTAATAAATCAAGACTACTGGGTAAGATATTTGCTATTCATACAAAACAATGCCTTTAAAAGAGCAATGACTACAAATCAAAATTATTAAAATCAGGAAACGAAGAAATTATGATAACCCCCACTTTTTCCTTTTTTTACATACATTAGGACACAATTTCCAGTAAGAGAACTGCATGCTATTCAACTAAATCCTTATTTTTAAAAGTATGTAAATGGGAAAACACAAAACACCCGCCATTTATCTCTGTAATTAATTTGCTGCTAGCTACCCAAAGACGTCATTAAATAAGAATTTTACTTACTTTCTCAGTCATATTTTTCCCTTTTTTTAAAATTCTCTCTACAAAAGTAAAAAAAAAAAAAAAATTAAAAAAAGGATAACTGCATCTTTAAATGTCCTGAGACAGTTAAAATATATAAGTGTACGGGCATGCTAATTATTCCCATTTTCCCAGCTGAAACATAGGTTTGTAGTTGGTTTTAATGTACTCCTAAATGCCATGTGCTAAATGTTAAAGCAGCAATTCTCTCCCACTGTAAAGAAGAGGGGAAAATGCTTTTTTGTAAATCATTTGCAATTTAGTTAGATTAAACTCTCCTTTGTTCTTGTAGTTAAGCATCATTTCAAGTATTTATTGTGGGACAAAGAGATGTATACTGAGGAAAAAAAGCCTAGGAGACAGTACAGAAAGAAAGAAAACAAAGGAACTAGAAAAATTCTGTCTGGTGTATTATGGTCTGTCAGATTCTTGTCCCTGTTTCTCTTCTTAGAAGCATGGAGGTTTTACAGTTTTGCTTATCACAGAACCACAGAGTGGTTAGGATAGGAAGGTACCTCTGGAGATCATCTAGTCCAACGCCATTGTTAAAGCAGGTTCATCTAGAACAGGTTGTACAGGGCAGGATTGAATATTTCCGGAGAAGGAGACTCCACAACCTCCCTGGGCAGCCTGTTGCAGTGCTCTGTCACCCTCAAAGTAAAGACTTTTCTCCTCATATTTAGATGAAACATCTATGTTTCCCATACGCACATTTTTTTTGCCCATTGCCCCTTGTTCTGTAGCTGGGCACCACTGAAAAGAGACTGGCTCCATCCTCTTGACACCTGCCCTTCAGATATCTGTGCACATTGACAAGATCCCTGCTCTGTCATCTCTTCTTGAGGCTGCACAGGCCCAGCTCCTTGTAAGAGAGGTGCTCCAGCCCCTTAATCATCCTTGTAGCCCTCCACTGGACCCACTCCAGGAGCTCCATGTCTCTCTTGTACTGAGGATCCCAGAACTGGACACAGCACTCACCAGGGCTGAGTGGAGGTGCAGGATCACCTCCCTTGACCTGCTGGCAGTGCTTTTCATAATGTGTCCCAGGATACAACTGGCCTTCCTGCTGTCCACCAGGACCATTCTCTGCAGAGCTGATTTCTAGCAGCTGAGCCTCCAGCCTGTCCTGGTGCATGGGGTTATTCTTCTCCAGGTGCAGGACTCTACATTTGCCTTTCTTGAACTTCCTTACATTCCTCTTTGCCCCACTCCAGCCTGTCCAGATCCTCCTGAATGGCAGCACAGCCTTCTGGTGTATTACCTCCAAGCAGTACAGATTTCACTTGGTGTTATTAGTGTTAGTGTGATGCATCTGGCCTCACAGTGAGCCCCATGAGCATGAATGAGTGGTGGTGATACCTTAAAGCAAGTAAACCTAAGTCTTTCCGCATTCACACATCAATGTTTGCTTTGAATTGGCAGTTCTTGTCAGTTCCTTCTAGGAGAGACTAGCAAAGTAAGAGTTATTAGAATTATTTGTGATGCTATTGCTTCTAGACTTCACTATTATTTTAATGAATGTATTAAAATCTAGTTCTAATCAACTCGTAGTGCTGTTCCATTTAGAATATTACTACCATTAGAGAAAGGTAATTTAAATCTACTTTGTTATCTTCATACTACATAGCAGTCAGAAAAATTACGTAGTTTGAGGCCCATATTGTACAGAGGGGAGGAATAAACCTTGGAGGGAGCAATAAACACCAGAGAACTAGGTCTGGCGATAGAAAAATGGAATGAGAATAATTTTATCTTGACCTACAAAATTTAATTAGAATGCCTGCATGAATTTCAATGCCTGTGGTTCAAAAATGTTTTCTCTGATATGATATGAAATCTTTGTCATATTAACATGTTTTCCATTGCCCTTTCCACACTTTCAAATACAATACTGTTTCAAAAACAAAACCATTTAAAAGAAGGATACTTTTTTGATACTAAATATCATCTAGTTTTGAAATGTCTCAACTTTTCTGTTTTAACTTTTCAAACATAATTATTCAATTAACTCATTTGGGGTTTTTTTCAAATAAACCAAAATATAAAATTAAAACTGCAAAGGGTTGTTTTGTTTTGGTTTTTTTTTATCATGTTAAAAGAAAATTAAATTAAAAGATTGGTTTCATTTATTATGGTCCTACCTACTGAGTTCTATATATAACTGTACTTGCAATTTAGGGCTCACTCAAAACAAGAACTTGGTTATTTTGCAATGTCCATTACAGACAGTATGGGGCTTTAAAGTATGAGATGTATCAATCAATAAGATGTAGGAAATATCTCAGAAGTATATTAGATCACAAACAGATATTTGGACACAAACAAATATAGCACATTTTCTATACTAGCTGCTTTGGAATCATCTTTAGTCTAAAAGTCTAGAGCAGGCTTTAAACTATCTAGCAAAATCAAAAGGATTAATGAGTTTTTAATCCTAAGGAACTTTGCAGTGTCCAGTGAAAAGATATTTTGTTGGAAAATTCCAAACAGTCACATCCGTTCATCCACATTATTGTAATAATATTTTATTTGTTGATATGCCTGTAATTTCTTACCAAGAGTTCCAAAAGGCTTATTTAAGTAAAGCTTTCAAGTATGTGGCTAAAAGAGATTGCTCAGTCATTTTTAGACAGAGTAAGCCTGGGTTTTTTTTCGTGGTGGACTTTAGAATACATAAAGTATAGTAGGAAAAAGAATTTTCATATGCAAGGCTTCATCTTTTTTAGGGTAAATTAGAAAAATTTTTTCCCTGGAGCTGGCTCCCTTAGCCGTTGGTTTCAGACAATGCTTTAAGCAAGTCTCTTAGGTTAATTTCCCAGAAAGTGGAAGTGCAAGGTGAAGAAACAGTCTTTACAATTGGTCAGGAAAATAAACTCAGCCAGACTTTTAAACAAGCCAAAAGTCCTGCATATACAGGGGAGTAATCCTAATCTCCTCAAATGGCTTCCAATTTTTCTTTGGCTTCACTGAGATACACAATGCAAACTCAGCTTTATAAAGAATTCGGAGAAGGTCCAAGCACTTTTTTTAAACCAAAGGATTTCATAAACAGAACTTTTATCCCAGGCTGGCTGTTTCAATAGGACTTATATGTATAAAGACTTTCTGTGCTGAAGATAGTCCCTAAATGTATAATCCCTGCTGAGCAAGCTGGCTAGGGGAAGCTGCCACCCTGTCTGTAGTTCTCAGCAGGCATGCAATTTAAACACTGAGGAGTTTAGGTACTCTTTGTAACACTGTGCATTCTGCTCCAAAGAGCTTAGAAGTGCAACGCCAGTGAATGTAACCTGTCTTCTGTTAATACTGCACTTTGGTGTGCTTCAGTTGCATTTTACTTTTCCTCCCTTGTTTTCCCTTCAAAAAATGAAGAAGTAAATCCCCGTGAATATAAGAAAGCTTCTTTTTCATAGACAAATAGACCCATGAATAACAAAGGTTTGAAGTAAGTTTCTGAAAATGTACCCTGCCAGAATTTGCCAGAATGCTTCAATGTGAGGCAAAATTACTCTACATGCTGTTTAGAAAAAGATATTAAAAATTAAAGTCTATCTTTCCCAAAACTCCTGTTTCTCTGGAGAGGTAGTTGAAAATGATAAAATTGTATTACCTAATGAAGAAGAAATTCACAAAAATTGTCACGGGATATTTACCATGTTGTCATTAGAAAATACAACAGAGTTGTTTCTGCTAAATGTGTTATTCCTACTGTTTTCAGTACACATGGGTGTTGTAAAAACCTATGTGTTACTTCTTTGTCTGGAAATCATAACAAGGTTTTTGGTATTTGTTTCTTCCTTTATTAGGAGGGAAAGTACCCTGAAATGTGGGATTCTAAAGTAAATTACATTTACTTGGAGTTAGCCCTTTAATTTTTAGTATGACTTACAATAAATCTTTCTGATCACCCTATAAATGTCTAAATAAAAACACTATCCCACCACAGTTTTCTAGCCAAAATGTAATTATAATTACCATATTTCATTTTTTCACATCGTTTATTCAGTGTCCATTGATTTCAGACTGAGCTATCGTCTCTGGACAATTTCTCTGTGTTTAGCTAAGAATAACTCGAAGTTTTCTTGGAATAGATCAGCAGCAAAGGAATCAGTGAGATCTGCTTGAGGCTAGAGTTTGCAAGTGAGAAATGCTATTAATTCTAGTTGCTTATTACTACAATATTTTATATCTCATGTATTATATTAACAGCATGGATTAGCCGCAAGGATTCAGAGTTAAGTCCTAGGATGCACAGAATTCCGGGCTTCTAGACAACTGGATTTCTGCTTCAAAAGAAGAAAATGTGATGTACAGTATTTCGTGATACAACTGCAAATGGCAAATATGTAGTAGTTAATTCAACTTTTCTTTGGAAACTTGAGGCAGATTAGATTTGTGTCTTGCCTTTTCCAAACACTTTCAAATTTGAGCTGAGTTTTTTTTCAAATTTTCTATTCTGAGAGTAGTCCGTATTATTATTTGCATTGACACTAGTAACTATTACTTTTCATTTCTTTTTGAAGCTGATATGCTTGTGCTGTTTGCTATTGTGCTAGATTTCAGAGCAGAAGTTCAACTATCACAAAACAATGTTGATAGTAATAATAGTGGCACGGTTTATCATGCTGCAGAAAGAGGAAAATTGCTAACCTTCAGTAAGGTAGCAGGAAGATTGCAACAAATACCACCATAAAACAAATCAGTAAGTCTTTTTCATAACTAAAAACAAGAGCAGGAAACTGAATTCTTGTATATTCCAGATCTTAGTATCAGAGGAGTATTAGATAAAGGCCTGTTTGGTCTTAAAAAATTAAGAAAATTAGCAATGTTGTCAAAGATGACAAGACACCACAACCCTGTTTGCACTTTTGCGTGCTTTTTAAATTAAGAATAAAATCCTAATTTTATTTGAGAAGAAATAGTCAAGAAAGCACGGATGGAAATCCAGTACAAATTTCACATTGGTAAGTCTTTCCATGTGCATCACCAGATTCTTGTGGAAACATAAAAACACAAAAATAGCTGCAAGACACAGGTCTAAATCTATATCTATTCATACACTTTCCCTTTCACAGAAACCTTAAGGCCTACTAGGTTATTGCCTGACCTTGAAAGCTGCTAACTGACTTCCAGCTAGAGTCAGTCACACTGACTATGTGCCTTAGACATCCTCATGTTTATTCTTCCTCATCAAAGTGCCTGTTCCAATGTCTGTTCTACAAGATTAATCAATCCCCTTGGAAGAGATGCGCATACTCGTGCTGTGCACCAATTGCAGAGCAGACAAAGGGTTGGATTAGCTTCAAAGGCAAGAATAAAGAAAGAATTATAGTTGCCGTGGACTCACTAGTAGACCTATTCTCATTTTTTATTTCACCTTAGGTAGTTTAATCACCAACATTAACCTTTGCAAAGAAGAAGAAGTAGACCCTCGTGTTTATGCAAAAGAATGCCAGACTTGCAAAAGAGTAGTGGGGAAATACTTTTTTCCTTACTTCTGCAAATCTAAACCGAAGTAGAAGGCTGCTAGGTAGAATAACCAGGTGCCATGACAACTTAGAAAGTCTTCACAGGTGAGTCACACTGGTTTATCCAATTTGAAGCTTTCAACTTAATCCTTATGCTCAGTGATTCTTAACACAATGTAACTTCAAGCTGTGAAACATTTTCTTCTGCTTCATTTTTCTAACTTATTTTACAGTGTAAAAACCAGGTCTCTGATATATAAGACCCTTCCATTTTGCTTAAAAAAAAAGAAAAAACCAAAAAACAAAAAACCAACAAAAAAAAACCAGCACAAAAACCCCTAGTAGGTTTGTGCAGGAATTGGTTTGGGCATCTTTCAGGTTACAGTGGTGCAAATGTCCTGAAATTATCATCCGTAACTGAAGTGAATAATTGACTGTGTTTTAAATCTAGCCCTGCCTCAACACAAATATTAATATGAAAGGAAAATTAGCAACTTTGTGCTTAACTTACTTTCTTCTGTTAATTTGTTTGGGAGAAATGGTGTTTTGTTGAATAACTGAATTGTCCATCACCTGAAAGCATTCCCCTTCTCCTTAAAGTCACCTGCCAAATATGAAAAGACAGAAAATAAATGCCTTCTTGTAATACTTTTGCTGTTGCTCATATTTCTGTGCACATCATTCTGTGTTATACAGTGCACTCTCAAACCTTACACTACAAAATTCCCCCTTATACCTCTCATCACTCTAATGTGGTGGTACTCTTACCAGGTCTTAGTTGATTAAGGTTGTTCAGCTTCATTCTGCTCAGCCTGACCACCTTTCACATGAAGATGTTTCATGTAAAGTCACGTATTACTCAGCTGTTTAACTACAGATCCTGCATTTGAATTTTATCTCTTAAATCTGGGATTTTACAATATCATTTTGATCAGGACATTTACTCAGGTAATATTCATTCCTAGATAATTTCTTTTGCATAAAATTTTTAGAATTTTCAGTTGCCAACAGGATTCTGCAACCTCTCCTGACTACCTATGTGCTGATCCATAATAAGAAGGGGTGACTCTTTTCTAAAACGGGACTTCGTATCTGAATTGAGCAATTTTAACTCATGATTAGAAGAAGGTGGTAGCGATCCTGCTTGTGCACTGACATTCATTGCAGTCAATAGGCAAGGGGGGAAAAGAACAGCTTGAAGCATCCAGATTCTGCTCACTGACATGAGCATGCCTTCAAGTGATGTGTGGAAAGGCAATTTTAATATATGATGCTCATGTAACGTCACTAACATAGCCTGTGCCAGCAGCAAATCGATTGTAGCAGAGCTTCTTTCATCTTTCTTCCATTGTGACATTACAGGTGACACTTTTTAAATATTGAACACTGGCACAATTCTAGATAAACCATACACACAGTCACAGAAAGCAACCATGACACATAAAACTCATCATGTCTGCAGCAGTGAGCACACTCCACTCATGTGCAGATTAACTTCTGATAACACTCTTATATCTACTTCACATATGCAATTTATCTGGATACACACAGTAAAAATTTTGCTGCAGGCCAGCAGTCTGAGTTGCCAAGGACTGAGAAAAGCAACCTGTTCTCTTAAAAATAGATGAGAAGCTTCATCCTGTTTTACAAAACATCTTGGTAATAGCATTTGATGTCGGACAATGAGCATCTCTGTGATGACTTCAGTTTTTCTTTAATGTAGGGGATTCTCCATGGGATTTCCCCCAGAAGCTTTTTGTATTCAATGGACTAAAGGTGTAGTCTTGTGCTTCAGTTGCCATGTCCATGTCCAATGGAGAGAAGAGTAGCTTGGTGTGATTGTTAGTCTCTTGCAAAAATGAGCAAAACAAACGCTCATCTGTTAAAAATATGACAGGAAAAAAAAACAACCGAAACCTACACCAAAACTAAAAAAAAATCAAACTTCAGAAAACTGAAGCATCTCTCCAGATTCTGGTCTTCACCATCATTGTTTCTATGCCTTCTGCAGCCACACACCAGTGCTTGAAATATTGTGATGTTATTGATTTGCAGTTTTCCACTTAATCTCAAAAATTATAATATTTTAGTTGTCATTACTTTCATTCACGCAAGTAATCCTTTCGCTGGGATAGTTTGGCTTCTCTGCTTCTGACTTTGCTTGAGCTGGGGCCCAGAGCCTAATATCTGGGGGTAGCTATGACAATCTGGGGAGCTTCTCCCACTCTACCCCAGCTCGGGTTTAAAGAAATACGGAGAAATTTAATAGAGGGAGGGAAGTCAATACAAGTCTCTTTCCTACCCAGGAATTAAATAATTAAACAAATTCAGTGGTGAACTAAGTTGATGAGTTGCACTGCTCCCACTCCCTGCTGAGCATGTGCAGCCCATTCCTTGGAAGCCTCTCAACAACCTGGAGGTTTCTTCCATTAGCGTGGCAAATGCATCTCCCCTTTCTAGCCAGTTGGCAGCCTGTTCTGTCTGTAACACATTCAAGCTGGAGTTATTCCATCCACCTACACAGAAAAATGGAAGAGGAAAAGAGAAGATTCTCACTCAATCATTCAAGAGCCACCATGTCCAGCTTTCTTAATAGAGAAACAGATGCCTGAGACGTAGGAGAGTGAGGGTTTTAAATGGTTTGTTGCTTTGCAGCAATCTGATCTACTGGCATGATTGCTCAGCCTCTTCCTGTGGCTGAAAGCTGTGAGGAGATGGTTGGATTATTTTTTTGTAGCTTTGAAATAATTTCTTTTTTTAATTCCCAAGCTACTTATTATCTCTGCTTTTTTTTAAGCAGTTTTCCAAACCCCAGAAATTCTTGACAGCCATCACTTTGTGTCCCTAATTGCTTGATTCCCATTCTGATGCTTTCTTACTATAATTACAGTCTTTTGACATTAAATTTAGCAATTGCTTATATTCCTTGTCATGGCAATAATAAGTATTGGTTGTGTATTCTGAATACAATTATAATTGACTATTTTCAAATTATGCAGGTTCACATATCTTACTGAAGTGTGGAACAAAAGATGTTTTCCTAGAGCTCTCGAAACCCTTCAGACCAAAGGTTTTCTCTCACACACACCCGTGAATTCTCATTAACATATAAAACTAGGACTGCCACACCTTCTAATTCTGTGGTTCTCTCCATCAAAGGAGTTTTAGAGACTTTTATTTTTCAAGAAACCTTCCTACATCACCTCAAGGAAATAAGACATCAGTCAACATCCGGGAAGTCAGTCTGTTGAACTACATTAATTTTGTTGAAGGCTCATATATTGATCAGGATTCATTGACTTGGGGAAGAAAACAAATTGTGCAGGCAGTTAGAACTAACACTAAAAACCTACTCAAAACAAATATACAACCTCTTTCCCTTTTTTTCTGTCCCCCAGAAAAAATACCATGCAAATAAAAATGTGTTAAAAAAAGAAGGCTCAAGAAGAGAATCTCAGTTACAACATATTTAGGAAACAAAATTAAGGCTACTTAGGAAACCATAAAGTTTCTTAGCTCCAGTTATTATGAAACAACTCCACTTACTTGGGTTTGCTCTCTGTCTGACAGGTAAAATGAAAGACTAGTGACAACAAGAGAATCAGAAAGGAATTTGGACCCCCATCACTCATTAAAGATACCTGTTGGAGAAATGCCAGGTAATGTCTGGTAATCTCTGAATCAAATAAAAAGCTATGCCACCACAGAGAAACCTTGAATGAGAGATTAATTTGCATATTGCTACAAAGAAAATGCTGCACATAAACACTAGCGCAAAAGGCCGATTTTCTCTTTTTTTAATTTTTAAATGGAAGTTCTTCATTGCCATTAAAATGTAAGCATTTAAAAGTCAAATTTTAAACCAACCTTTCATTTGTTGTTTTGTGTTACAGTAGCTTAATAATTATCTTTATAATTTACGCCTTCTTAACAGTTCCTTTCATTGTGATTTTATCCAAAAGAGGAAATCGGTGTGATAAGACTGTTCATATAATCACATTCAGCCTCAAATCTGGAAATCTGTTTCACAGTCACTGAAATCCAGAGAAGAATGATTTAAGCAAGCTACTCTGTGAATGAAATACTGCTTATTCATACTCCCCAGACAGACAGAGAACTTCTGGTGTGGCACAGGCACAATCGACTGCCTCTAATGTTTATGAGAAATGTGTTATGGAAAGGCATCTTACAAACTTCATGGCATTGCATTACTAGCATGAACAGAAAGAAAAGTTCAAAGAGATCATATTCCCTTTCTTTCTCCTTCCTGCCATTCCCAGTTTACTTCCACGAAAAAAAAATTATTTAAGGCATAAGACGTTGGTTTTAACGTATGCAATATTGTATTTTAATTATTAAAATTATCTATTTTTAAACATTTCAGTAAAAATGACAAATTTTATTAGGAAAAATCAAATACAGTAGGAAAGTTATATTTCCAGTAAATTAAGTTTACATCTGTTTTTTTGGTTGTTTCAAGGAGACATTTTTATTAATGAGAATATGATAGCATTTAAAGCAAGCAATAAATACAAGCAAATTCAGTTACAGCTGTTAAAAAAACCAGCTACAGTTATGGACATACAGAAGTAGCCACTCTTTCTTAGTCATTCATTTTGGTGGACTGTTTTGGGGTTATTTTCCTCTTCAAAGATGTTGTAGTGGTGGTATTTACAAATATCTATCTAGCAAAGCGCAACTTACAAACACAGTTTCAGCTTCCAAAATAATTATATATATGATTCTCTGAAATATATGTGATCTGTCCAAACACCTCAATTATTTATACCCTGTGTTGATTCATTTTGTGCATCTACACAAATCATTTTATAAAGAGATAAAGAATATTCTGGTTACAAGAAATGAGCTACTGCTAGGGGAGCACATGGAAATGGTTTCTAAAAGGAGGAGTATTGATTGAGTCAGGAGAATGGCAAGGTGCTACTGTTCCAGAATTGTGCTCCTAAGTGTCATCACTTTACCCACTTTCACCAGCAGAAATGTAAATCAGAAACTGCAATGGGGGGAACTAAATACTTGTTGGGTTCTAGTTTAATCTTTCGTTGCTCTGAATATGCATTTGTATTAACATTCATTGCATATTAGCTCTGGTTTTTTTCCCTTCTTTTACACATATCTTTGACTCTGATTTTTTTGAATTTATAACTGTTAGCCTGGAGAGAACTGCAAGAACTTTATATGTTTCAAGGTTACTGACATCGTATGCTCCATTCATCTTAATATACGTTCTCTTTTCAGTGTGCTTTCCCTGAAAGCCTGCCTCAGAGTGTGTGCAAAATAAGCATTTCCCTGGAAATACAGATGTAACTTGTCTGCACTACTCAGTAACTTCATTTCCAGTCACATTTTTATAATGAAGCAGAAATCTGTCACTGGGTTTCACATGGAGTCAAAAGAACTTGTGCGTATGAGGCTTGCTATAAAACTATGAACTCCCTCCAGACACAGAGATTTCTTTTGTTCCTGATAAGCTTAGGTGGGCATTAATTTCCGAGCTGCTCCTGCACATGAAAATTGGTATGTCTGTGTATTTACAGAAATCCACAGCTTTGATTAGCCAGTGGCTATGCTTGATGATCACAGTATGGATCCAGAGTTCTCATTTCATTCAGTCCTAGGGTACTTATCTTTGGTTTGAAACATAAAAATCTCTTTTGATAGGGACATAAACATGATATTTGGCAGGTAGTTCCTCTTAGTCTCAGTTTGAAAATAGACTGAACAGCTAGCACTCTCCCAAATTGCCGCTCTATGTATTAAAAAGTCTCTCTGAGATCAGATGACTTAATTAATTCAGGTAAAGCTAACTCACATCCAGATAACATAACAGCAGCATCAGATCTAGGAATCTGAGCTTAAGTTATTTAAGCTATATTTCTATTCTCTTCTTGCTTTAAGAATGAAGATAATAGCTCTATTTTACCACTCCTGTGCAATAAGGCGTTTTAACACTGCTCTTGAACAGGTCTCAATTTGCAGTTGCAGTATGAGGGCATCAGGAGCTCTTGTGAGAAAATAACTGCTAAACTGTCTTCTATGATTAGGAGTCATGGGGCAGAAAGATAATTTTCATCCTCTTTTGCATAGCCTTGAGGACATTGCAATTACTTACAGAACAATAACATTGCCCCGGGCTCTTCCGGCAAGCCTGGTGATACCGTAATGGACAGCAGCAAACAAATAGTAACAAATAAGCAAACAAAGAGCTGTGTGAGACAGTCTCCATCAAAAAGATAAAAGGAAGGGGTGGAAAGGAGCAGGCATTAGAGGGACTGCAATTGCTGTTTACCAAAGGAAAACCATGCTGCTTTCTTGTGGCTCCTTCTATGGGAAGTAAGACACTAAGAAAAGTAAACTGAACTTGGCAGTGCTCAGCACAGGACTTGTCTAAAAGCTCTGTGCCTTAAACATGGCTCTTCCTGAGCTTTGGGACAACTGATACCTTTATTTATGAATAATAACAAATTAAGCAAAAATGAAAGTTTTTTTCCTACAGATTTTCTTTTCTTGAACTGTGTAGGAGAGTGTGCTGATATATGGAGAGAAATATGGAAGGCTGGGCACTCTCCTATTACACTCATTAGACAGTACATGCTTTACTTGCTGGTATGCTGTGAAGCAACAAAAGAAATTACACATTACGGATTGGAATAATGGTATCTCTGAAAGCACAAGGCTAACTAACAAGACAAGATGCCTCAGTGCCACTGCCTCAATTTTCAGTTTACTTTATTCAGTATGCCTTTCCTCTGGAATATTAAATGCATCAAGTCTTTTGTCTAATTCAGCTCTTGGATTCCTCTTATGACAATAATAAGATGGGGATGTATTACCAGAGTTAAATTACTTCCCATGTCACCTATATTCCCCATTGCCTAGGCATTTTTCCATGCCACCCACCTGAGGTTGGTTGGTTTCTGAGCCTCTGCCGTGTTATATGATAGCACAGGTGCTATGACCTGAAAATGAAAGCTTGAGGAGAGAGCATTGTTCATTCAGCTATTAGCTGAGGACAGGATTTATTCACCTTGTTTCTCTTGTATATAATAATCTCATTAGAGTTAGAACTCCTGCTATGGGAAACTTGCATTTAGAAAAACTTCCTTATGAATTATTAATTATTAGCTAAACTGTCTTATCTCCACTTCTTTTTTTTATATTTTTAACAGAGCTTTTTGATCTGTTGAAGCACATAATAGAATGAGTTGCTAGCCTTGTGACGCCTTACCAAACTCTTAAACAACAATTTTAGTTCTAGTCTCTCCTTTTGGTATGTCTTATTAAGTTAGCATTTTGGAACAAATCATAATGTAGCATTTCTGAAATTTCACATCTTTCTCAATATAGGTAATTTTTCTCTGTTTTCAGCTTGTGACTGGAAAGTACAAGACAATGTACTTTTGGATCTTCTTGACTGCAGCTTTTCTATTTGCTTTTCAAAACTTGTGTGTTGTTTGTTTGTTTGTAGTGGGTTCTTTGTTTGGTTGGGTTTTTTTAACTGGGAGGTGATAAACAATTTTATTGCTGTTCCATGCTGCATTTTGTTAGTTGTGTTGACAGTGGGGAGCTTCTGCCTCACTCTCTACTGCGAATCCTCATTCACATAAATGGCATTTCTTGACAGTAAATCAAAACAATCCCTAATTTGTTGGCTTTTTTCCTTTAATCTGATGCCAACCAAATGCACATGGCCTAGTCAGTTATAATGCATTTTTCATATCCCAGAAAAAGTGTTTGTCTGCTGACACTTACCACCCATGCTCTGCTCTCACAAAGCAAGCTTTCTAGATGTCCTTGTACGGACTTACTATACAGTTGGAATTTCTTTTGTTCTGTTCATATGTCCCAAAAATTCAGAGGGACTCTAATACCACAACATTACTCGAAAAGAACATCTAAGATTTTATTTCTCTGAAAAAGATGCCTGAACCAGAATCTTCTCTGTTCAAACAATAAAAGATGACTTTTATCCCGAATATATTTAATGGCAGCACTGAGTCCTGCAAAGCTGAACAAAAAATTAAACTCTACCTGCCTTGAAAAGAAATTTATTATTTCCTGGCTTTATTTAACTTGCTGGGAAATTTGTGACAACTTCAGTAGGGCTAGGATTTGTTTTTAATGATAGATCTCAGTGTTTTAACCTTCAGTATTCCCTTTTCTATATTTTGTTCTTAGTGTGTCATATTTTCGAGATGTTTCAAAGACTCACAAAAGTTTATCCCAAAAATACAGACATGCTAGAAAATCTCAAATTACAAGCTGCAAACAATAGCAGTAACATGTCTGCAAAACTGAGTTTCTGCTCTGAATCTGTTTGCTCCAACTTTTAACTGCTTCAAACTCATCAGTGTTACAATAAACTTATTAGCCCTTTGCAAAGAGAGGGATAGGACAAAGAAAAAGGGTTTCCATTACGCAATACAATCAAGAGCACCTGTGCTGGAATTCATTAACTCCACTGAGCAGGCAGCTGCATATTTTCAACATCTTGATGAGGCAGGGGGGAAAAAAGGAAAGCAGTTGACTGACTGTACAAATTGGAAAACACAACAAAATATAAAGTGCCTCGTTTTCTCACTCAGGCATTTGATTATGCTGTTCCCCTTTTAGAACTGCTGATTTCCTTGTATTTTTGTTTATATATTTGTATCTTCATTATAAATACAAAGTAATATTAGAATGATGTATGCCAAAAAGTACAGTTTACACTATTGCTTCTGCAAAGTTAAATAACTGAAGTATTGTTGTTTTATTCTGTAAGTTCATCATTTAGGAGAGATCATTCTAGTTAGAAATCATCCTGGCCGTATTTGACACTTGATTTTTTAAAAATATATCTCACTTTTTTTGGTTTTTTGTTCTGCTTCTATCCTTTCTTTTTCTATCTCAAATTTCTCCGTGCTTTATTCTGTGAAATGTGCTTTATACTGTGAAATTTTGCTTGGACCTCTCTTGTTTACAGGTTTTTGAGTTCTAATCATAGAACTGTATATAATTTTACATAAAATCTATGTGTTATAATATATATTTACATAAATTCATCTATACAGAGTACACTTTATGTCCCACAAGAATTGGAAAATAAGTCCAGACAAATATTCAGAATTACAGATGCCATATTCACATCTCTCAAATGTCAGAGTGTGCCAGAAATAACCCTATTGAGCTCCACCAATTGAAGCTGAATTTGTATAACTGAGAACAAAAGTTGGAATTTACCTCTTTTCTGTAGTCTCCCTGGTAAGATCATGCTTATTAATATAATATGCTGTTGAAAAAGTGTTGTGAAAAAAAAAAAAAAAAAAGAAGAAGAAAAAACCTGAACACTAGAATGGCTAGAAATTAGTCTCAAGCATTGAAATACAACTGAAAAATGTATTTTCATAAGACTAGTCCAAATATAATTCATCCTCTCTAAATCCTGTAGCATTATTTTGATATTCATTATCTCCTTTGTTCATTACTATTTAATTGAATAGCTTTGGCCATCCTTTAAAAGGACTCCTATTTCTCCTATATTAATTTTAAAGACAATCATGTTATTAATGTGGCTTTATGAACAGGTTTGAGGCCAAATACATTAAACAGGCTTTTTGCCTGAGAACCATTCACTATGTGAGTTGTCAAACTAATGCAGCATTGAACAACGCAAGTAACACAGCACCAAACTTGAAAGAGGAACACAGCAGCATTCATGAAGTATTTGTTATGTGACTATGGCTAAACTAAAGTAACTGATTAAGTTTCAAATCTCAAGCAATACAATATGAACTTCAGCATTAATCACCTACTTTTGCCCAAGTTTTCAGTTGTTAGCCCTCTTGGTGGTGATATATAACCTTCCCAAAGGAAACAGCCACACTCCCCTGCTACCAAATAGACAGAACACATACAGGGATGCTCAAGCTGTTGGATTCAATCCTAGCACTTTTTTATTTTGGATTAATTTTCTACTCTTATATAAAAACTCTAATCATTAGGATATAGCTAAAGACACGCACAGATTCTGTCCCTCCTTGTTTCTTGCATGCTTGAGGATCTCGTCTGTGTATGGCTGTCATCAGAAATACAAGAAATTGTGCTGGTCCATAATTTGGATGTGATTTTTTTTTTTCCAAAGTCTATCTTGCTTTGCTTGTTCCTAGATTTCAATTATATAATAATTGTTTATTAATAACTTATAAGAAAGCTACATTTGCAACAGTTTGCCAAAAAACTCTTGGATACTCCAAGTTTTTGATTCTGGTGTGTGACAGTGGAAGCTTTGATCCACAGTTTAAGCCTTGTTAACAGCCCAACTGCCTCTGTTTTCCATAACTTGTCAAAATATTTGCAAAAATAGTTTGGTACATCGTATTTGATTTCAAAAGTTATATTGTAAAATTTAAGATCAAGCAGGCTACACTGCTATGGCATAAGAGAGATGATTTTCCTCATCAGTTAATATCTGATGGAAAACAAATGAAAGGCAGACAAATTAAGCCATTAGATTGTCCACATAAATCTGCATTGAGACCTCTGCTCTTCAGTTTTAAAACAGTCAAACCTAGAGATGACCATGAAGTGAAACAGGAAGACTTCAAAGCACTTAATAATCAGTGATAAAATGGCAGATAAAATCAAGTGTGAATTGACTGCATGTGGAGAAAATATCTCTAATGAAATGTATACGGTTATAGTTCTGAATAATGTATTGATACTCAGGAAAGGCATTTGGAACTCATGGATAGTTCTCTGAAAATGTCAATCAGTATGCATTTGTAGTCAAAAGAGATGGATGTTTAGACTTAGCAGGCAAAAAAGTTGACAAAAAAAATGCCACTCCTTAAATGCTTTATATACTGCTGATTATAAAGCCTATGAAAGTTTAGTAGCTCCTAAAATTCATTTTAACAAAACTGATTTGGACTAGGAAAAATACAGAAATAAAAGCAACAAGGATATACAAAGGAGAAAATTGTAGTGATTTGGGGCAAGCCACATATATTAGGATTCTTCACTTTGGAAAAGGCATGAAGATAGATATGAATGATATGGAGAAGGTGAAGAGAGAATAGCTATTCAGTTTCCCTTAAGACTAAAACTGGCAGGCACCTCATTAAATTCCCTGGTATTTAATTTAAAATAAGCAAAAGAAAAGGGGGTCTTTTGTCCCCCATCACTCAGTTACACAGTAGAACAATGTTATAATGTGTAAAAAATAGAAGTTTAAAAAAACCCACATAACTAGCCAAACTCATGAAGCACAGACCCAGCAACTGTTCCTTTGTTGTTTTCCAGGTTGCATTCTTCCACCGTCACATCCTCAGAAGTGTTCAGCCTAGTTTTGCCCAAAGGAGATTATAGTCTCCACTGAAATGTTCATTCTGTGTCACAAATCTGTCAAAGACTGGATTTACTGCTTTGAGAAATCGATTTCATGCATAAATTTTAAAAAGTTTCTCTTACAGAAAACAAACGCACAAAAGCAGTCTCTTCAGGCTAAGTTTAAATCTTACTTTTAATGGGTCCTAAAGCCCTTAAGAAAGACTCCTCTGCTGTTCCTTCACTCCAGAATGTGGTGAATGTTAATTGGCTTCTCAGTGGATGTCAGCCTGGTACCATTGAGTGTCATATGTAGTTTTCATTCATTTTATACCAAATTATGTGTACAAACACTTGCCTTGCATTAAAGAGACTAAGGTTGCAGTGTTGATGATTTAAAAGTTGCCAGAATGAGTGCTCATTGTATTCACTGGTCCCACACATCATAATGAAGCCTTGTCACACAGTTGCATTTTTCCACAGAACTGTGCTGCAAGGACTGTGATACGATATGGAATTCTTTAGGCTTGAAAAACATAAAACAATTAAAAAACCCCAGTGTACTGACAACAGATGTCATCTTGTGGTGTTTTCAGGATAAGGCACGAGCATTGCTGTCTTCAAATTCCTGCTCTTCCCAGCCAAACACTTGGGACTTAAACTAAATGCTGCCCTGGTGCCCATTCTTATTGTCAGTGCTGTCTCAGGGAAATTTAATATGGAATTATAATTGCAGGGAAATAATTTCAGCTCCTAAATACTAAGAAGCAGCTGTTGAAGGCTGGCTTTCAAAATAAAAGCATTGGAGTAAACTGTCATGAAATAGCAAAAGACACATCCCTGACACAGAGATGACTCCAAGCTAAATTTCATCTGCCACTTGAAATGCCAGTTTGGCCAGAATTATATTTTGGATTTTAAGACTGGAAATCTGCTGGTTTTCCAACACAAATATATATTCATCATAGAAAATTTCGTCCCTAGCATGTAAAACTTGGCAGTGTTCCATGAAGAAAAATTTTGGCCGACTGTACCAATTTTATGTAATAATATATGCAAATGTATACAGCCAGTAATGACTAAAAAACAGGAAGGTAAACAGTTTACTCATTGACTTGACAGATTCCAACATACAGCAGTTATACAACAGCATAATATTTTGAAATACAGTTACTGTTCTTTATATGCAAGCTACTAGGAAATCGATGTGACAAAAATAATGAAGAGACACTGGTTTGTTTTATGTTATGTTAATTTTTACAGAACACTGATTATTATAAAATCATATTTTGTTTCATAGAAACACAAATATTCTTATGGTGGTTATGTTATACTGATTATTTATTTGAGCAGTAGAGGAAGTATATTTTTTAAATGGTAAATACAGATACTAATTCCAGGTCCTTCCTGTTATTCCTGCAGAAGCACTTAAAGAACACAGATATTTTAAATAGTTGTTATGAAAAGAAATACAGCTGAATAGATTTGACTAAAGTATTTACCTGTGATGTTTTACAATGCTCTGCAGGCAAACTTTTGCCTGCCCTGCCATATGAATAAGAAAAATAAGATGAAATGTTTGTTTGTGCTGGTATGCCAGTCTACAAGAAATCCCAAGGAATTACTTTTCCTCGAGAAAGCAATATACACTATATACAGTAAGAAATTATTCAGTTTCTTGGAAAATGCCCTCAAATGGAGGAATGGATGGTTTATAAACATAAATTATTTTTTTTCCCTACACAGATATTGTAACTTCATTTTATTGCAAATGCTAGCAAGGTTCTCCCTGCTGACACCACAAGCTCTGTGAAAGTTGTTTACAGCATCACGATGAAAGTTAAAATGATGAAGGACAAAATAGTTATGTAGCTGCCAATACCTGGAGGATAAGCAAGAATAAGACCAGCTCTGACTGAACATGTTTTTAAATTATTTTTATTTTTGCTGGATTTAATTGCCTTTTTTTTTTTCCTGGCAAACATTGCATCCATTTTGCAGAAGCGAATGCTCTCCAGCTGCGTTCAGACATTGCTGATGAAGAACAGTGGCCAGTGCTCTGGGTCTGTGCTGACTTGGAAGTGGTGGCAAATGCCTGGCGGGGGTGGCTGCAGCAACGACAGCAGAGGAACTGGCAATGCAGAGGCAAAGCCTTCTGAGCTGCTGGATAGGCTGCCCAGAAAGGAAATATGATTGTAAGTTATAATTCAATCATAAGTAAGTAAGAATAATTCATCAGACATTTTAGAGGGATGGCCTGTAGACTACAGGAGTGATATCTGTGGGTATAAATTAAAGACAAGAAAAGTGGTGGTGATTAACCGGGATCTTTTGGAAAGTGTGGGACCAGGGCATGATATAAATGGTACAAAGTGAGGGCTGAATATTGTCCTGATTTTTGAAGCAATAGAGTTTACTTTTCTTCCTCGTAGCTGGTATAGTACTGAGTTTTGGCTTTATGGACAAGAATAATTATGAGAACACACTTAGTTGTTACTAAGCAGTGCCTACACTAAGTCAAAGGGTTTTCAGCTTCTCCTGCTGCCCTGACAGAAGAAGCTGGAAGGCAACAGAGCCAAAGGGGTGTTTTATACTGTGAGACATCATGCTCAGCATATAAACTAGGGGTGAAGTGCCTGGGGGGCTGCTGCTCAGGAATAGGCTGGGCATCACTTAGTTGATGGTGAGAACTTGGTTTTCGTTTGCATCACTTGTTTTTCTTGAGTTTTGACTTTCTCTTTGTTATTTTCCTTTTCATTACTAGATTATTATTATTATTATTATTATTGTTACTATGATTACTATTATGGTTATATTAAACTCCTTTTATCTCAACCCACAAGTTTTCTTTGTAATCTTTCTTCTTCCCACCTGCATCCCTCTGTGCAGGAGTGAGCAAGCAGCTGTGCAGTGCTTAGTTGCCAGCTGAGGTTAAACCGTGACAGTGTTAGACTGCGTTAGCTGCCCTCCAATATTTGTCTTACACCCTTGTTAGAAATGCCATCAGTCTCCAAACACCTTTAGAGACAATACACTCACTTCCCTCAATCTTTCAGATGAGACAGAAAAAAATCCTACCCCACGATTATTTTTCCTATGTAATCCTGTTCAAGGGGTCCTCCATTTCTTTACAGGGGATATGTACGCTGCACGGAAAAGCTTTCCCACTATGCCCATTTTCATTTGAAAAAGCTTTGTTTTTCAGATTTTACCACATCATTAAATGTCTGTAAACAGAAACACTGAGATCAAACTCCTTGTTTGAACTGAGTTCTTATGTTAGCAGTGTGATGAAGAGAGACAAAGTGCCATCTAGTGAAAGAAATAATTTAACATAATGAAAAGGTTAAGATCTTACTGAAGATTAGTTTGACAGTGTCAATTCCCAGATGTGGGTGAATATAGCCAGTGTTTTATTAACATAATATCACAATTTATGCAGCACGTAATTATTCCAATTATTCAAATCCATGAGTACTCTGTGAATTTTTGCAGGTTTTTTAAGACAAAAACCCAAACATATTAAATCCCTTTTATGTGTACAAAGTGAAGCATGGCTAAATTGTGCTGGAAGTGCTGTGGTTATTCTGTAAGAGATTTTCCTTCCTACTGGACAGCAACAGTCCAGTAGGATGCAGAGCCTGTGTGACTCCAGTACGATGTAAGCACTACACGGGACTGAAATGCTGAGGTCAGTAAGCATATGCTTTTCAGGAAAACAAGGGAAATTACACTGGGAACTTGTACCTCTCTCTATTCTACCCACTTTTGAGTTCGTCTGGTTTGAGCAGATTCTTCAACACAAATTGCACTGTGCAATTTCTCTGAAATCATTAATGTTCCGAATCATTGCATTTGTGGCATTTCCCCATGGTAAATAAAACAAATTGTTTTAAGAAATAGAGCAGAATGTCTATCCACTGAGTCACTAAGAAGAAATTTGAGCTACTTAAAATATCAGATTACTTTTTGATTTTCACACACCAAAGAATGACAAAAAAT
This sequence comes from Ifrita kowaldi, assembly GCA_013398055.1. Lineage (NCBI taxonomy): Eukaryota > Metazoa > Chordata > Aves > Passeriformes > Cinclosomatidae > Ifrita > Ifrita kowaldi. Next base: position 1,350,174 of record VZRS01005031.1, on the reverse strand, counting down.
TGCCTCAGATTACTGAGATACAATACACAAAGTATATTTAATTTAAGGATTTACATACCTGCCTTTGTGGAAATACTATTTTCAGGGAAAACGGAGGGAAACAGAAGCAAAATGTTAAGTTTGTGTCTTTGTTCTGTAATTCGTCCTAAATTCCTGATTGTTTTACAATATTTAACTACTTTGTATCACCATGCCTCCTGCTTGTAGTGTCTCTCTCTAGTCCTGTAACTATTAAAAAAACCAAAACACTTCAGTGTCACAGTATGAGTGTCGTGACTATCACTTCACTGGATAAGCCAAACAGGCTGGGGAAGCATAATCACGCTTTTGTTTTTGTATCCTATCCAATGCTAAGCACATTGCTAGCAGTCCAAACTGCTTGTTGGTCAACCAGAACAGTCGATACACCTGTGTTTGTAAATGCACATATGAAATTATCAGCAGCAGTCAGTGTGGCAAAAATTGCCTACATGCAAACTCCTTTGCAAATCTTCCTACCTACCAGTTGCCCTGATTGAGATTTCAGAACTCAGCCTGACCCCCAGAGTTAATACTACTGGTATTTCTCATCTCTGAAGATATATTTGATAACCATATCCTGAGAGAAAGAATTGGAAAAAAAGCTCCTTTTCCCCCATTCATGTGAAAGATTAAAGATTTTGAAGATATGTTAATTATAGAACACTGGCACATTTTGTTTAATTTCCCTGGACCTTTATTCTGCATCAAACACATTACAGTATTATTTGGATTATCATGTCTTTCTTTTAAGTAGCCTGTTATTTAATAGTGTTACTTCCCATTCTCATGATAAACTTACTTTACCTAATCAAAAGTTACTTACTGCTGATTTGGTCTCCCTTAATTTGTAAGCTCCCTGCTCAAACTGAAAGGGTTTGTAAACACTATGTAAATATTTAGCATAATCAACTAATATGTTTTTGCTTTCTTGGCAAAAAGAAAAATGTCCCTTTTTATAAATTTATTTAGGATTCATAACACTGGGGCTTAGAAGGAGTTGAAAAGCAGAGTAGGTACTGTAAGCAAATCCACATGAGGAAGGATTTGGAATGGTTTTGTGAATGGGAATAGGCAATAGTGAAATTAAAGACAGACCACTACAAAAAACTACCACTGCAGAGCACAATGGGGTGAAACAACCCCATTTTTACTCTTCCTAGGATGTATCCTGCTAATGCATCCCGGGACATTCATGTCCCCTAGCATGCTGGAGCAATGATACAGGAACAGTGCCAAGCCTGTTAGTTCATTTATTAATTTATTCTACCTGCTATCCAAGCACAGAAAGAAACAGAACCTGACACTTTGGGGTTAGCTGATTTATTTAAATTCCTCCCTACTTAGATCTTTGTTTTATTTTATTTTTAGTTCCCTCTTAGCATTACTTTTGAATAAGAAGTTTCAAGTATGCTTAATCATTGAAAAGTTCCTGACAGTTTCTATAAAACAGTAACGTTTTCTTTTATTGTAGCTTATGTTGCAGAAAGAGTAGATTTAGAAGCAATAAATATTGACGCTCATGGTGAAGACTGAGGATTAATTTCTTTGAATGATTTCTACATATGCCATGGAGTTTCAATACATAACACTAATCTCTCAGTGCTTGATACAATACAGCTGGTAGTAAATCTTCTTACTTCTGTAGCATATATTGCTAATTAAATAGTTCTGTCCTGCCCAAATTTCCTTTTAGGTGTTTATCTATCGTTCCTAATTTTCTGCTTACACATTGAATCAGTGATTTATCCCCTATTTCCCCTTTCTGATGTAAAAAGTGAGCTGAGCCAGAAAAAAAAGCAAGAGCTGAATATAGTCTGCTATGGACAGGCAGTGGAGAAAGAAGGGTGTACCACCAATGGAGCTATCAAGCCCCAAACTCAGACCCCAGCTCTACTACAGCACATCACATAACTTTACATCAGGAAAGGTGTAAAAGAGTCCTGTGTACAAAATATACTGTCTCTGTTTGCCTGCTGGGATCAGGATCTAACATCAAGCTATTGCAAGTAAGAATACTCACATCTTTCATAGAGAAGTTTAAAATCCTAAGCTATTAAAATGGTATAACACCTAGAAGTTAGTGTGGTAAATTTACTCTTCTTGAGCAATCTTCAGATCTGTGACTGTACTTCAGAATGTCAGTAAAGTTGGCTGGATTTAAAACCTTTTCAGAGGTAAATTGAAGAAAATTTAACCAAGGTACATAATTTCACCGCAAAGATTTTGAAAAAAACCCAACAAACAACACACCACAAAAAACAAATAGGTAAAAATCTAAAATGATACACTGAAAGGGGGTTTGCAATTCTTTTATAAATGTATATGTGCATAATCTATATTCAGTAAGAGATGTGCCCATATATTTCCTACGTACATTTTCTTGGTAATAAAAAAGTCAATGCATTCTTAATAATTATACACTTGATTTGACAATTTGTGTCTTCTGGAAGCAAGAAAGTGGTCAAAATACTAGGTGATTGTTTTAAAAGACAAGTCATTGTGTGCTTTCTTCACTAATGTTTTATAAAATAGTTCCTGTAGGTTTGTTTCATAGTGCTTTCTCAAAATTATTGAAAACAGAAATGTATTAATGAAAACAGTTACAATTGAAAATAAAAATCTTCACCTTTTCTGCTGAGAAATCAGTCAGCAACTTGTGTCAGGTCACATCTGCAGCATTGGACTGCCCATGTAATGCAATGTGGCTGATGCAGGCTGACAAGACATGCAACCCAGGGACGTGTTAATTGGGTAGGGAGTGGGGTGGGGGGACAAAAGAAGAAAATGACTTTGTCTCAGAAGACAGGTTGTGAACGTACATAGGCAGAATCTCAACTGGCCTCAATGGCTGTGTTCCTGTAGTTCCAGCAGGGAGTTATCCTTTCATCTGTGGAGTTAGACCTTTCATTGTAGCCTGGAGTTGTACAGAGGAGGTACTGAAATAAGACTCGCTGAAGAGAGGCCCGCACAAATCTTATCATGTCCTGCTTCAAAACTCATTTGAAAGTGCTTCAATGAGACACCAGTCAGTGCTTAGACTTTGCAGAGGTTCTCTCCACAGAGGAAATCTGCATATTGTACAACCATGGTTTTACATTTTTCAGTATCTCAGTCAAAACCACATTTTTTTAACCAACAAATATGCTTTAAAATTAGCACCCAGAGAAGCATAAATTAGCATATGAATCACTTTACTCAAGTTCAGAGAAAAGCTCTTAACCTTCAAAGCCATTTCATCATTTGCAGAAAGCTAGTTTCACACCATTGCTTATGGTCTGGTGAGTATCAGTGACTCAGAAACACAGGGCTGCTGAATACGAAGCCTGCATGCAGCAAGCAACCATAATTTCATTTTCTTGGCAAATGAGCATTAAGCCTACTTAGTACAATTTCAGTAATTCAAGATGAAGTGGAGACAAGGGGACACACAGCTAATGAGGAGTGTTGGTCCATCAGGATAACGATTCTCCTGTCAGTTATTCTGAGCATGACTCCTTAAGTTTCTAAGAATAACTCCACATGGTATTTAATATGCCATCGCAGTACATGAAAGAGCAGTCATGCTATTTAGACACCAAGTTAAAAAAAAGACTAAATCTGAGTTTTATGTAACCCAAAACAACGCAAGGAATATCTTTATCAGAGCTGCACCTGCTCTGTTTATACGACAGTCAAAGCTTTTAACCAAAAATTTGCTTTTAGGGAATAAACGTTCCTTTACTGCAGAATATTGAGCAACTTTACACAATTTAGCAAAGCTCTTTAGCCTTCTGACTCCTGAGAGATTTGTTTTTGTGTCGCCCACAGCCCTGCAACATCTGAATTTTTCATTATAATTACTGAAAACATTGTCTAATATCGATACAATGGTATCTTTAATTGTTTCTATTTAGATGAAGTAAAGAAAACAAAGTCATTATAATAAAACTGTGGCATGACTGGGATCTCAAGCATAGAACAAGTAAAAAAACCCCTTGGCTTTTAACATTTTTGGGGAAAATGATCTTCAGCAGAAAACTCAGTAATAAAATTAAGCTAGCACTCCCTTCTTCCAATTACTTTCTTTAACTACTAAAAGTTTTCTTATACATTTTGATGTGGGCATCCTATACAGTTGCAGTACCTACTTAAACATTGTAAGGATGTCTTAAACCACCACAGCAGACACAGCTTAAATTTCCCTTGTCATTAGTTATAAAGTGTTAAGGATTCTTAGATAGCTCTGAAAATATTTGACAAGGTGATGGTTTAGATTCTAACATTTTCCCCTTATTCCTAGCTAATTAAAAACATGGTTAGAAAACATTATTCATAGTAGCTTGGAATTCACAGGAGCAGTGAAATTACTTCCAACAAAAATGTACAAGGAAAGCAACTCTCATAGTCTTGACCTGAGATATCCTGCAGATTTGCAATGAAGATTGTAGCTACCAAAAGGATTATGAACTCTTACATGATAATCCTTACTTGAAATTTATTTGATTACAGCCCAACAAATAATTCGTAATGCATCAATTCAGTGGTGCTTTTCTGATTTGCCTGTTGGTTTGGAATGGATCTTTAGGGGTTTGCATGCCTGCTGTTTTTTCCAACAGATATCTGGGTATGTGTAGAAGGTATTTTACTTCAATATGAATATGTGATGACTGACTTCAAACTAGTTTTCTTCTACCATCCTGTTCCACTGCTTAGAAGTGTCTTTTTCAACAGTTTTGCTATCAGCAAAATAATTTGCTAGAATTTATTACACAACCAAGTATTATGACAGGCAGGGCAATATCAAGGTACATGTAAAGAACACTAATATAAATGAAAAGAATGTTAAAGCAATAAAAATAAGTAGTATGATTGAATACACATCAAATGTCTGAAATACTGCAGGTCTTTTTCTAGACAACGGGGAGATACAATTTTTTAAAATAGAAAAGTGATTCTCTAATTTGTCTTCTAACTGTTATGACAAATCTGGTTTTTAAATTTGTAATACCATCAATTCACAGCAGTACAGTTTGTCAATTGTTAAAAATATTTGCTTTAATTTACATTGTGAATTTGATTTTTTATTTTATTTTATTTGGATATTATCAAGCATGACAACATGAAAAAAAAGGGATTCATGACACCCCAAATGCATCTGCTGCTCTCTTTTGTTGTGAATTTTGAGTGATTGAATCCAAATTTTATAAATGCTGCCTAAACTGTATTTGCCCATGGCACGCATAGTCACTGCTTTAACAGGAAAAATACATGCCCTTTCTACAAGGCAAAGGGTCCTAGAAGCTCCGGCATTAGCAGGCATCATTAGGACACTGCTGGGTACAGCTGAATAAGCTTTGCCTCTGTTATGTCATCCATATTCAAGCCATTAAAAATAACATTGTGAGCTGTTATGTAGTTGTCATATCAGGAGGAAGTCTTATTCTGATTTAATTAAATTTTTCTGGCAACTGATAAAGACAGGGAGTGGAAATAATTAAGCCCATATAAGTTATTCTTTTCATTATTCAAGGAGAAAATCTCTAAAGTTTTATCCTTCACTGGGCTTTTTTAGGAAACTGTTTTCTCAGGTCCTTGCCATTTATTAATGTGTTGATTCATTTTAGCAGGACTGATATCCCTAGTGGGTCATAACTCATTTCTGTTGAATCCCCAACATGCAGAAGCTGTTTCAGAGAATTCTTACCAAATAGTTACAGATGAACTATCATCTGAAATCAGTGTGATGTATTTAAAGTTGAAGACAGCTGCAATGCACAAATTTCGATTAAATGGCTTGGCCACTGTCCAGACGGATACACCTCCAGAAGGTTTTTCACCCAGAAGTGCTCTGAAGAGGCTGCTCAAGAGTACTCAAGGCCAGATCAAAGAACTTGGAAACCCAGTACCCTATTTTAAGGCAGATGCAGCAAAAATGGAGACCAGAAAACTCTGTTAAGCCTTTCTATGCTGTGTAGAGTGTTCAACACCTTCACATGGCATTCAGAGCAGCACAAGGAGCTGCAAGATGCCTTCAATCAGCCCTGTACATATTAGCTTCCTACTGCCTGCTCTCTGGGAAATGCTGAGTCTTAAATCCTAGCTTTATTCAGCTATAGCAAAAAGTGTGATTGCCCCCTCTTGGGATTCATTTCCTCCACCCACTGGAACAAGAAAGAAAATTCAATCTCCAAACACTCATGAAAGCATAGGCTCAGATATTTCCTCTTTATTAAAAGCTTATTGTTAGACCACAATAATGAAATTGGAAAATAGGTTGGTTTGTTGGTTTTTTTGGTCTCTGCGTATTGGAATTTACACTCATTTTCTTCACTTCCACATCTAGTTATCTGAAAAAAGCCCAGTCTGTTGTTTGTTTGTTTAATTTTATACAGCAAATAATGTTGCTACACTTTAGCAAACTTGCAACAAAGCTACAGGGAGAGGTGGAGGGTTGATCACAAAACCAAGGCAGTTTCACTCAGGTGCTCGCTATCATGCCTGCCTTCTCATGGGAACTACAGAACGCACCTTTCAGACGATGCCTGGCCTCCAGCCAAGAGATGACTCCAGGGGATTTTGCCATGATCTTATGTAATGGGCTGGGTGACAGAGGACACCAGCTCTCCAGCTCTGGTTACGGATTCTTTCAGAGGTTGACAACATGCTGAATTTGGGTATGGTTTACACCACTGTGGAGTTCACAGGGATTTTAATCTGCCATTGTACCCCACATGGGTGAGTCATTAGGGATTGCCCGTTGTCCTGTCTGCTGAACTGGATGTCCTAAGAACATGTACAGTGACATCAGTACACAGAAATGCTACAGCCTTTTGCCTCCTTTCATCTGGTATTTCCACACCCAGTCAGTCCTGGTTGTTCCCTGGCACATCAATCCTAATGTTCCAGTTACTATTTCCTACAGTTTCAGGGATATATAGAAGGAAAGGAGGCAGGGCCAGACATGAAACACAAGAGGTCCTTTTCATCTGCCCCACAATTTTTTGATAAAAAATGAAACAAACAAAAAAAAATCAGTAACAGCAATGACCAGATCCACAGCCTAGCAGACAGTGTACTTCACTTTCCTGAGTTTTGCTCTCAGGACTGCTGTAGTTTAAATTTAGGACAGAATAATGCACCAGTTGCTTGCACCTACTTGACACTGTTTGTGCACAAAACGGTAATGATTGATATTAATTCGTGGGTTTGGGAAAGCAGGTAATATCATGTGAGTTGTCATTGCAAAACACCCATCCCAGGACCAAATGAAAAAGGTTCAGCATTATATAAATTGACAAGGGCCTACATTAACTTGTATGCCAGCTACACAGCGTGCACAGCTAGATTGCACTTCACTTTTGATTTCAGGACCCCTTCCAGACTACTGCTATAACAGCCAGGAAGAGATCTGACCTCCCATGATATGCCTCACTGCTATATCCTCCCAGAGAATCACTTCTATTTCGTTTGTCTCCTCCCTTGGGCACACAGGGTATTAACATATTTCTGCTAAATATATGAAAAGGAATATATTTTCACATCATAACCTTCATGTAGATGAAAATGAGCATTCCTCATTCCTCTGTCAAACAAGCAGCTGAATGTTCAGCTGAATGTTTCTTATTGTGCCAAGAAAATACTTGGCTACTTTAAAGTACCAAAATCTATATGGCTTAGATTACCTGATTAACACAGAAGTTCTTGCTGCCTCTGTGTCCACCAGCACAGTTTCTAAATTGAAAGCTTTAGCACAAAACTCAACAACCCTGAGTAGAGTCATTAACAAAACATAGTCTGTGAGATGCTATAGCACTGAAGCCAAAAGGTGAATGCAGAGTGATAATGATATTTTGTAGTTATGTACAGTTTTTAGTATTCAATGTTATCAAGACGTTTTGTAAATTAATACATAAAAGTAGGCATTCTCAGCTGAAAAAGGGAGTGCAAAAGGAACAACATCACATTTCAGCAAAACTATTGCTCTTTTGAGAAGTTCAGATGTGTCCTTTAAACTACTTTGCTTTGAAGCAGGAGTTGTAGAGAAGTACATGTAATTTTTTTCTGTTTACAAATCATTCCTTCTATAAAGATTATTTTATTAATATACATATTCCCAAATATTTACAAGGTACACTTTTCCACTGCATTTTATCTAATGGAATGTTTAATGTGAGCAGTGCCAATATAATATCTTGCAAAAATTAATCTTACTGTGCATTTGAATAATTATTAGCTAGTGTAGCTTTCATTTTGAATAAAGGATTTCAACCTCTAAAACCATAGAACTATGAATAAGGAATAACACGCTTCTTGACAGCTTATGATTTGTCTTTTAAATACCCTTGTTCCAAAATTTTAAGTAAACATCTTTATTTCTTGAAAGTGGGAATATTTCGCTTTTTAAGTTTATTTTTAAAATGTGCCATTGATTTATCTTCATTTGGAAGCATTTTTAAGGTATAATGGGTTGAAATAGAAATATCTGTCTGACTTTCACATTTTCTGCTACAAATAAAATTAATTTAGGTAGTTACTGCCACTGTAACATGAGTGCAATAAATGAGCAAGACTTTTCATTTACCTCAGTTATTTTGCACACAGAGAAACATTATGAAGCACGTTTGGAGTAATATTTTACACGTATGCATTTCCTCCACTTCTCCAAGAAACTAAGTCAGGGGTTTGATTACGTCTTTCCCTACATATCCTCTTAAGAGTATACTTTGGGCCTATATTCTCATGAAGTCACTGTTTGGGTTGGATTCAGATTCAAAGCTTTGCCTGCTGGCCATGCTGGCTAGCAGCCCACCTGAAGGCTAACCTTCTCTGACTCTGGGATCTTCCCCTATTGCCCTGTGTCAGCAGCAGGGCAAAGGGATAATCTCCACTTGTACAAGCAGCTGCCCTGAAGTGTATTCTCCTTCAAAGCTGTGGAACAATTTTACCCCAGGCACCGTGTGCAGTCTTAAAATTATTCATTAGAACTCTCAGCTATGCTAGTCCAGCATTTTAACTGCTAATCCAGGTTAGCAGCTCTCCATTTTTTGAGAGAGGCAACAAACAAGATGGCATTTGAGAGGCATCATTGGAGAAAAACATTAGTCAGTGCATAGCTTAAATTTTTTTGTCATACACAAACTTGCATTAATAAACTTTCAACTTGTCAAGATCACATCTGAAAAACACTTTTAAGGTCCAGCACTTCAGTGCAACTAATATTCTTCCTGACATTTGAAGTATTATGTAAGGAGTTTCAGGTGTAAAGCACATTGTAGACAAAAGACTTTCTCGCCTCACAAAGAAACTCATAAAATGGTTGAATTGTCACGAAAGTGACAGCCAGTAAGGGACAAGAATGCAAATGGATTTAGAGCTGTGGTAGCTCCTGAAGGACACAGGCATTAAGTGACAGTCTGGAAACACCTCTGGACTTACATTCTCCCCTCCAATAAGCTCTCATCCTTGATTGCACCCTACAGACCACCAGGCTAGCAGAGAGCTCAAGGCTTGAGCCAAGTTAAAAACTAAGCCAAGGGAGGAGGATAAAAGCTTATTTATTCTAGAGCTGATCTACCCAGGCTGCCAGGTTTGTGTTTGGCGGGGAGGACAGCTGGCAAAGCAGGGGTGGCTGACAGCAGCTCCCTTAGCTGGCCATATCAATTTCACAAGCTGCAGGATTTCTAAAAGTCTGTAATAATTACAGTAGGACAAAATGCACCCATTTTCCCAAATAGGAAGTGAAATACAAAGTACACTATGCTATCACCACTTAAAAGCACAGAACAGTCATAACCCTGCTATCAAAAACACATCATAAGTTTAGTTATATTTCTTGAAACCCTTTCCACACCTTGAATTCCAATCTCAGCTGAATCAGTAGCACCCTTGCTTTTGTCACAGATACTAAAACCCTACCTGACCCCACTTTAACAAGCCTCTTCTGATCACAAGATCGTGCTAACTGTAAGGTCATGCACCCGCACCAACTTATCAATTTACACAGAGTACCAGCCCAGGTCCAAAGACAATCAAACACAGGTATACCTGCACATTACTGGGAAATGCTGGTGCAGTAAATTAGCCTTCACCCAAACCCCAGCTCCCACTCAAAGTACCTCTGTGAGAGAGCACCAGAAATTCTCAGTCATTGCACAATCTTTTCTGATTCTTCTCGAAACTTCATCCTGTTTCATCATGGACGCATTAGTCCAATACTTGACCCACTAAATTCAAAGACAAAAGAATACAGAACTTATCTCCGTTAACATCTGCCAGTTCTAAACATAGATTTTTCCAATAAAGGAACTAAAATAAAGGTCACTGCATGTGACACTGTTCTAGTGGAGAACAACCTTCCTCACCCCATCAGCATCACTTTACAATCGCAATGGCAGAGTGGTGTGACTAAGGGGTGCTGGAGAACAACTAGCTTTTGAAGATCACACAGGTACCTGTTAGATCTCTCCACAGGAACCTGTTGATTTCCTTCTTAGGGGGAAGGCAGAAGACTAGGCCCCAAAATCATATTGTTAAAATCAAGCAGTGAAAAATACCTATTTTGACTCAGGCACATAACAGCAAATTCAAATATAACTGAGCTTAACAGGTAGAGAACAACTGTGTATTTTCCTCCATTTTGCAGTGACATACTTCCTCCACTCTCAACTAATTTCAGAAGATTTAATGAAGTCAAAGAACAAACAAACAAACAAACAGTTACCTTAAAAGTAAGACCACCCACAAAGTGGAATACTATGGAGGGGGAACAAACAAAACCAGAACAGTCTCAAACTGAAGGCCCCAGAATTAGTTTAAATGGCACCTCAGGATCAGAAGGAAGGCAGAATGCTAAAGTGTTATAAACATGTGTCAATACATGTGCTAGGAATGTACACATCTGTAATATGTTGTAATCATTCTGGAATATGTTGTCACTTTAAAGTAATTATAGTGTACACGGTGGGTAGGAAAAAATCACTGAAAGTGAAGCTCAGACTTCTGAATCATAAAGCATCATGATTATCTGTACTTCTTAGATGGTGAACAATGGTAAAGATATAAAAGTCAATATAACGTGCAGGTGTTCAGGCACTCCTCTTGAGCATTTTTAATACACTTTCAAGTAGGCTTTTCCCACTCACAGAATGGTGATCATATCATGCTAGGCATGTCAGCTGTGCAGGCTTCTGGCAAATTCCACTGCTGTTAAGAGAAGAAATATAATTTAGAAAAGCATGATGAGTTTCTGTCAACCTGAATGGAGCTGCCTGTCCACTGTGTTGTTGCCCAGTGTTTTGACAGTGAAGACTTGAAAAAGCAAGTGAATGGCTCTTTGTGTGCTTGCTCAGGCTAAAAGGAGTTCCACCTCATACCCCTGTCTAGGAAGGACATAACTGTTATTTGGTGATTTTCCTTGCTTTCTCTCTTCTTCTGTCCCTCATATTACAGAGATTAGAACAGCATATTTGGCAAATACCATATGTTCTTGCATGGTAATCTCCATTACTACCCTTTACTCCTGTGTAACTTTGTTAGACTGAAGAAATGTATTTCACAGGGCAAAGTAGAAAAATATTGATATAACAGAGCCTTCTTCTGATGTTATTCCTTAATCTGCTACTTCCTCTTGTATGATCCTTAGATATCCATTCTCCATACTTGCTCTAGTTTCCAGCAACCCGTGAGACTATTACATTAACATGCATAATTGGACTGTGATAATTTATGTTTGCAATTCAGTGTGCATTCTTTGAGTACCATGTGCTCTGTTTTTGGTAAACGCTTGTAACTGTGTGGATTTCTTTAAAAAAAATCTAATTTTCAAAAGTTGCTTGCGTATGGTTTATGGCTAATGTCATGTTTTAATGGTAGGTAGGAATTCAGGTCTTTTGATTGTTGGCTGCAAAATTACTTTGGGACGGCACTGACAATAAATTATTTCTGTAATTTCTTGAAAAGCTCAGTGCTTCAAACCCAAGTGATGGCAGAATCATACCAGTGTTCTGCTTTAACCTCTGCCAATATTGAAGTTTACTAAGTTTTAATGTGCCGGGAAAGAATTTTTATCAATCCGCATTAGAAATAAACACATGTATGTGGACTGCAACATATTAAACAGTAGGATATGTTTTTATGTTAATAACTCCTGAGCAGATACTGTTAGCTCACTCTGTTTAAATCTGATAAAACTCCCTGCATTGGGTGACAGGATGTTCTAAAATTGGTTTGAAGAAATGTAGGCAGGTTTCTGCAAACCCTCTGGTGTTCTGCATATAGACTATTTCCAGTGTTGTTTCTTTTCATGCTGTGCCATGATATTCAATAAAGTTATTCAGTAAAAAGGTAATAAAACTAGTATTAATGTCAGAGACCACAGAAAAATAGAATTAAATCAAACAAGTCAATGACACTGATTACTTCCCATTGGTTTACCTCAGGATCAAAGGTAATGAAATGGTGATTTCAGCAGGATAGAAAGAACCTGTCTGTGTAATATACTGCAACAGCAAAAAGCTTATGCTACTTTTGTAAACATCGCACCCAACGCATCTAAAGTACATCCTCAGACCTATATCTAAGGATTAGTTGATGTAGTTTGGTTACGAGACCTCTGAAATTCAGCGGTGAATGTGACAAAGGTCCTTTAGATTCTCTTTTAATCTTGCTTGTTTGCATATAAAATAGCTTTGTTCCACTCAAATTGCTGGTAAGTTTTGCTGACAAAAGAGGCAGTATTTGTGAATACTTCCTGAGGTAATGTTGGGCAAATGATGCATCTGATTCATCTTGTTTGAAGTTTTGGTTTTTTGTGGTGGTGCATGTCCTTCTCAGAAAATAGTGTTTACAACAGTTTTGACTATATATGTAGAGTGATTTGATTAATATATAAAATACCCCCAAAATCTCCATGGATGACATTTTGCATGTATGTAACTTTCCCACTATACCTAGGTAGGAATACTTTCTTTAGGAACATTTATTCAGATGCTAGTGCAAAAGGAACTGTACTTCAAAGCAAATGAAAAAAGATCTGCAAGGATCTGGGGACAGAATAGTAAAATCTTCATAGTTTGTTTTTTTTTGTATTTTTTTTTTTAAATTGAGGATTGTTTCTTATAAAATGAAAAGGAAACTTGACGTAAACAGAGTGCCAGCTTATTCCTTGCTTGGAACTCTGCTTTAACTATATCTATTATCCCAGTAAGCTTTGCAGGATATTTGAAGCTGACATGGGACACACATAGGTGTTTTCTGACCCTTGGCACTCCATGTCAAACTGTTCTAAGTGCAGACCATTAGGTGAATAGATTACACACCTCCCAGAAGACAGGTGTTTTGACAGAAGATGTGCTTTTTCTGGATAAGTATTCTTCCTTGGAGTCCTGCTACTTTTCATCTTTGAAACACATGGTATGTTCCTTTCTTCAGATATGCAGTTATAAGCTTTACAGATGTTTATATTTAATGTCCAAGAGCTTTCTGATGTGCAGTGATACCTTACCTCCTCACATCTGTGCCAACAGAGCTTTCTCCTCAAGAAGCATCCCTCCAGATGTGGTCAGTTTTTTGTGAAGCCAGTGGGACCTGCAGCTGTTTCTTGCTGTCATGGTCCAGGCTGTGCCACTAATTACTCTCAGTATAAACCCCACTTCTTTCCCAAGCCCATGAATAAATTTTTATTGTATTATATGGAGTCTTAAAGACATTTTTGTCCACAAAGCCTCTCCGATTCCACTGGTTCCTCATAAAGATACTGAAGTCACCATTCCAGGCTAATTAATCTTTGCATGGTCTAGATACTAACAAATAATTCCCTTGCACACAGGTGAGGCTGGAGGAATTTCTTTCCTTCCAAACTTCCTGAATAAAAGGCATCAATTTACCATGTGCCTTTGAGTAGTGATTATTGTTTATGATCCATTAGATTTCTTTTTGTTCTCAGCTACACCGGTTTGGGGTTTTTTATGTGTTCTAGAGTCTTCATTACCATCAATTGCTTTTCCATGCTTGAACAACCAATGTGCTTCACTTAAAATTTGTTGCTGTACCTTCCACTGCGCTTTGCTGGCAGAAATCAATCATGGTGAAGTATTGTCAGAGTAATTTCCTTTGGAGAGCTTATCCTCTACAGGATAAATCTCAGTTTTCCAGAGAATGTTAGTCTTTCACATGTTTAGAATAGATGTCTCATCAATTGGATTGTTTCTACAGCACGGCTGTTAGTCCTTATTTCCAGGTCTCATAATTGCAAGGTTAACCACCAACTCCTGCTTCTTTTCTAAGGCCCTTTACTACTGAATTCCCAGAAAAAAATTTTTTTTTTTTTTGTTTTTTTTTTTTTTTTTTTTT